>JBAMBS010001990.1:0-81948 GCA_037044455.1 Zygothrica quintamaculata
GGCGGTGCATTGACACGCGTCAGAAGTCAAAAGTGGACGAGGTTGATGGATTTACCTGGCGCATGCTCCGGCCGTGGAAAAAATCAATGATCCTAGACTGGTTGCAGTTGCAGTTGCAGGTGATAGGCAACAAACGCATAGAGCTGCTGGTTGGAAAAGGATAACCGTACTATTATGTCCGTATGCGGTTGTACGGTACGCCATCTTGCGTACTAATACTTTACGTAGTAGAAGTTGTACGGGTGTATGGGATGTCATTGTGATACCATTGCAGTCATTGTACATACACATATATGTATGTATGTATTTACGAATGTACATATGAATGTATATATAAAAACGCATACATAAATATGTATTTTATATATATGATATGCTATGTATATGCATGTATTTTGTGTCTTGTGATGCGTTCGAAATAATTGCTTTAATATTACTTGAATATTTTTTGCGCTTTTATAAACATAACCCAAAATTGAACCAAAAAAAAAAATAACATTTATGTATAAAAAAAATTTCATCCCTACATTGTACATGCACATATGTCATGGTATATATCTCTTCTGTTTACTCTCTACGTGTTTTACTCTCTTCAGAGTTGTCAGGATACCAAATGCTGTGCATACAAATCTTGCAAATGCGACTTCGTAATTGCTTGCCAGCAACTCGACAACTCTGTTCGGTCGCAGAGTTGAGCTGTAGCTCTTCGTTGATACTCGTTATAGTCAGTTCAGTCTCGCGTCTCGAATAATACACAGGCTATGCATACGCAACGCAATAATTTAAAGTACTTAATTTAATGGATTTACTACAAAAGTATAATACAACAAGATAAGTGTTTTCGGTATTGCGGCCTCCAATCAAAATTATTTTATTGGTAGTAATTTAATAACAATAGATTACAAATTTGTTATAAATAAATAAATATATACAGAACGTGTGCGTCTCTAGCTGTCGTCTCTGTTTTATGTTTTTCATTTACCGTAAACATCAACGTTGCTCGAAAGAAAAAAAAAAAAAATCAATAACTGTATTACAAAAGCATAAATTTGTGTCGAATCACAATCAAACTTTTAAAAAATTATCAAGACGAACCAGCAGGGAACTTGAGTTTTTCAACAAAAAGAGAAAAATTGTCAAGGTGAGATGCAGTTAAATAAAATTTTATATAAATTTTGGTTAAATATAACCCCAAACATTTCGAAAACGTGACATCACAAAGCTAAAGCTGTTTTTCTTTTATGTATTTCTGTATGTACGTTAGTATAATGTACATTAATTAAAGCTACAGCTTACAAACAAACACATATACAAACCACACACGCGCACATATACAATCAATGTGTGGAGTATTTTTTTCGTGCACCTGACAAAACTTACAAGAACGTTTTTAATTTTGAGATATGTGTATAAATCTAGTGTAAAAATTATATACATGTATATTTTTTTTTTATTATAAATTAAGTGTACAAAGTATTTCTTTTATTTTTTTCATTATAAATTTATAAAATAAATTGTTACAAAAATATTACAGTTAAAATAATTTTTTCTATTACTCTTGCGGTATATGCGTGTAGACCAAAACGCTTTTGAAAATATTGCCGCTTGGATTGCTCGTGCTCTCTCATATTTGCCTCAGCAAGAGGAGGTCGTGTCTTAAAAAGATGGCGGCTGAGTTGCCAAATGCTAGCGTTTCATTTCTTATTAATAATTTGTTTATAAAATTACTTGTTTTAACACTTACAAAATACTTTCTATATTATTTATTTAATTATAAAATTAACCTGTGCATGACACACACAGTATACATAAGCTTTGTACGCGTTTTAAATAAAATATTTACAACATATGGTAACCCCATTAAATACTATACTCGCTGTGAATGATATCAGCTTTGCTTTTGTGGCGCTTAAAAACAACATTTCCCATTCTGTATATGAGAGCGTAAGAGGGAGGAGTAAGATGTGTTGTGCGGTTGGGTCTGATTTTATACAATTAGACTTGAAAGACACATTTGATACCCTAAACTTATTGACAATGTCTAAAATGAATGTGACCATAAAGAAACTATGTAAAAATCAATATGATGACGGATACTGCTTAGTTTACTATTTTGACCATTTTAAAACAGTATAAATGTAAAATATGTAAATTTATTGATAGTTATTGTTTATCATTTAAGCGTATCTCCTAGTCGTATACATTAAATCATCTGCGCATATTTTTGTTTTCATCCGAATTTTTCGACTACGCCATTTTTGGCTTTTTTTGTTTATATATATATACATACATATATACATACATATGTATATATTTAAATGATGACTATAGAGTGCAAAATATATATTTATAAGTATATATATAAATATATATACATATATCATATATACATGCCCAATATCTTTACGAGCTAATGACACACGCTCTTGTTTTGTTCTAATTAAAGTAATTGTATTTCTTCTTCTTCTTTTTTCTAATTATTGTTTACTACTTTATATTGTTTTGTTTTCGTTATTATTCAGCTAACTATTCGAACAGCCATTCATCATAATATAAACATATGTACATATGCTTGTTAGTTGATGACGCGTCATTTTACTACATCCGATGTATGTATGTATTAATGCTCAATGTTTGTGTGTATGAGTGTTAAGAACTTCCTTTACGCACACACACATATATTTATATATATATATATGAGTATATAATCCCTCAGCCCAGCCCAACAAAACACTCGTACATACTTTGAGCGTTGTTGGGCTGTTTTTTTCTTTGTTCCTCGCTTCCGCTCTGAGCGACGGAAGTGGTGCACTCATGCGTACGCGGAGTTTCACTCTGCAACAAAAAAAAAAAAAAAAAAAAAAAGCCTAGGTATATAGTCATACATATGAGTGTATATATATATATATATATTATTACATAGAAAAGTACATTAACCATGGCTAAAGACAAAAAATAAATAAATAAATAAATGAGACCAAACAGCAGCTCAAGTCAATAACGTTTGTTGCAAGCTTGCATTGTTGCCAATTTTCTCAGTAAATTTTTATTTTTTTTTATTTTTGCAGTTTTTATGCTTCATTGCTTTGAACTTTTGCGCTCATTTCTGAAATAAAATGAAGAAAACAGAAAAGAAAAGAAAAGAAAAGAAAAAGAGAAAAAAAAAACAAAATAAAAACATCAAACAACAACAAAGAGAAAGTCTTAAACTGAAGCTTTTGAGCTCAAGTTGTCGCGCTCTGCCAGAGTTGAGCAAAACTTGGGCAATATATTGTTATTACTATAAAATAATAATAAAAAAAAAACCCGCACCCAGGTGACGTTCAGGCCGGCACCAACACCAACAGCGACAGCGACAGCGACACCGATCCCATTGCCGTACCCGTTCCTGGGACGACCAAACTGATGCTAGCTGATGCCGCCTACACAGAGACGACCAACGCTGGTGGTCCTCCTGGTGCCTGGTGCCTGGTGCCTATTAAAACAACGCCTACTGCTATCTGCTATTGTAGACAATAAAGAAAGAAAATTTTTTGAGTGGATTTTCTTCGCTTTTCACCAATAAAACGATAGATAAAGCGCTTAATAAACAATACTCACATCCATATATATATTTTCCAACTGAGGGAAATTCACGAAAAATCTAGAATTATTCCAAAAAGTTAACTAAAGATTTCTTTCTTGCCTATTGTCTATTGTATATTTGTGTTTGTGTACATGTGTGTGTGTGTGTGTGTGTGTGTGTGTGTGTGTGTGTGTGTGTATTTGTCCCTTGCTATCGCCAAAAGACGCGACGACAATCAGCATGAATGGACCAAGGCGCGGCGACAACAACAACAACAACAACAACAACAACAACAACAACAACAACAACAACAACGATGATGTTGGCGGCGTCGGCCCTTAAGAAGAGTAGAGAGTAAAAGGAATGAAAGAAAAATAATAATAAAAAAAAAAATAATACAGAAAGATGTAGGAAAATTACTTTGGAATTCCCGGAATTTCTGAGCTGAATCATCTTGAATGCTGCTGAGACGACCTTTGGGCTTAGCTCGGGTGAAAAACGACCTTTCATCCATTTTACACACTAACAAGGCAATCGCATTGTCTCGCTCTCTGTATGTGTGTGTGTGTGTGTGTGTGTGTGTGTATATGTTTTCATGAGAGCGTACCCACATTCCAAGTCTCATAGAGATGCTGTAAGTTAGATACGATGATGAGAAGTAGGGAGAGGAGATGTAAAGAGATGGAACACAATACGGCACGACTTGACTTTGGGTTTGAGAACAATTTTCTTTCATTGGAAATTCTTCAACAACAACAACAACAACAACGATAACAACAAGAAACGGGTCTTTGAACTGAACCGCCGCCGCCGTTAGTTTTCATTTTGGGCAATCGATCAACGTTCAATACCCCAAAAAAACCGTATCCCAATCCACAACAGCAGTTCAACAGCAGATCACAGCTTAAACTGAAACGAAGCGGAGCGACAAGGATAGAGATAAGAATCGAGACAAAATAAGAAGCACGCTTAATGCATTCCGCACTCGCAGTCGCTGTCGCAGTCGTCGTCGACGTCGCAGTTGAAGTCGTAACTTTTGTGAGAGAACAGCACAGCACAGCACAGGGCAGCGCAGCGCAGCGCAGCTTTAGCTCAGTCGCATTTATTATGATTACCGATGATATTGCCCTTTGTGTTGGGCATTGTTTAAGTACTTCAATACGCCAGCATCCAACGCAAAGCAGCGCAGCTTATATATTTTATTATTATTATTATTATCGATAACGTCGTCGGCGGTCCGTTGCGTTCAACTTCGTTTTGTTCAGTTTTTTTTTCATTATATATACTTGTATATATATTTTACCCTGTTACCCCTCTTTAGGCGGGGGAGGGGGGTATCTATTGTAGAATATTTAAGGCAACATATTTAAGCTTTAATTGAGTTTTTTTTTGTTAGCACTGAGCTTAAACCTTATAGGGTATATGATGGCAGCCGATTACAGGGTATTTTTAACATGAAGTGATTGGCGCATTCTTCTGTTTTATCTTGTTGATGTTCTTATACTTATTGCTGTTGTTGTTGTTGTTGCTGGTGATGCTGCTGCTGCTGGGGATGCTGCTGCTGCTGCTGCTGCATTTCTTGGAAGGACACAGAACACACAGACGAATGCATGCGCACAGGCACGTCTTCACTTAGCATGTTCTTTGTCTGTAGTCGAATGTGTGTGTGTTTGTGTTTGTGTTTGTGTTGTTGCTGCTGCTGTTGTTGTTATTGTTATTATGTTTGTTGTCTTTTGCTTTAGCAGCGTCGGCATACTCTCCTTCCTCCCCCCGTTGTTCTTTATTTCTTCTTTCTTCATATCCTTCTACACTCCTTCAAGTTCTGCGTGACGATGACGATGACGACGACGAGGACGACGTCGAGTCATGTTTTATATGTGCCTCTGCTTTTCCTCTCTCCCTCTCCCTCTTTCTCTTATACTTTTATATATATACTATATATCAATCTATCTCTTTCTATCACTAGCTAATACTCGTACTCGTATCTCCCTCTTTCACTACGTCCAGCTGCTTTATGTTGCTCCACTCACTATAGTATCTGGTATCACCGCATTCCAATCTCGGTTTAGAAGACAACAACAACAACAGCAACAGCAACAACATGTAGGAAAAAAAAAAAGAATGGTAAAGTGTTTATAATAGTTTCCCACAGTCTCACAGTGCTGAGGTTATACACACACACACAGACATACACGTGTATAGATATAGAAAAAGACCTTTGGTTGCTGCTGTTGCTGTTGCTGTTGCTGTTGCTGCGGTTACCTTCACTTACAGCACAGCATTGAAACTCCAATCCACAAACCCGTGAGCTCAGCTTTAAGAGTTTTGGGTTGGTTTCCAATCAGAAAAACTAGCAACTCCAGTTGTTGTTGCTGTTGTTGTTTGGATTTTGCGTGGCGCGGAGTTTGTAGAAAAGTTGTTGGACTGCATTCCAATGCGCGCCTAGTTAGGTTCTTTTTCTTGCTCGTTGTTGTTGTTGTTGTTGTTGTTATTGTTGTTATTGCTATTGCTGCATGGGGCACTCTCTGTTTGTTGCCTTGCCTCCTAGGCTGTTGCTGTGGCTGTTGCTATTGCTGTTGTCTGGCCTTTGATTATGATTTTTCTTTGCTTGTATATTTATGTCTCGCTCTCTCTCTCTCTCTCTGTCACTCTCTCTCTCTCGCTCTGCATACATAGTATATGTGTGTGTGTGTGTGTGTGTGTGTGTGTCTATCCACTTTGGTATTTTTCTTTGGGTTCTCCTCATGTCATTCATGCGCCCGGGAGGCCCTTTGCACATTACACCAAACATTTTCCATACATTGTCAGTTCTGATTTGTTGCTCTCTTAATGCGCATACACAAAAATCATATACTATAGTATTAGTATTAGTATTAGTACTATTACTATTACTATTACTATTACTAGTACTACTATTACTACTACTACTACTACTACTACTAATACTAATACTAATACAACTATATTTAGTAATAGTATTGAATTATATTGAATACAAAGAGTTTAAAGTGCAATAATAAAACATTTACATCTGCTAATTGATAAATATTGCAAAAGGTTATCGATAATTGAACTCAATTCTGTAGCCCTGGTAAGTCATATATATATATACATATATATATATATATATATATATGTAAATATATTGTATATTTATTTCCACTAAATGTGACTGACTGCATTGTTGAACTTTTCCTTCAATTTCCTGCTAAAAGCAATTCAAATGTTAAGGAAAACAGAAAAGAAAAGAAAAGAAATAGAAGGAAAAATTAAATCAAAATGCCAAAGCAGCGTTTACATTACAATTGTTAATGGGCAATGCATTCCAGTACAACAGCAATAGTAGAAATAACAACAGCAGCAATAACAACAACAAGAGCAGCAACAACAGCAGCAGCAGCAGCAGCTGTAAATTGCAAACTTCTGCACTTTGTACTTGTAACTTGGCAGCCAAGAATTAACACAACGAACGGTGCAATTGAAGAACAACAACAGATATATATATATATATATAATAAAAATTAAAAAAAAAAAACTTTTATATAGTATATACCAGAAGAAGAAGCAGCAGCAGCAGCAGCTTCCATCCACAAGCATCTCGAAGTTATCAGTGTCTGTGCCAAAGCTGTTGCTGCTGTTGTTGGTGTTATTGCTGCTGTTGTTGTTGTTGCTGCTGCTGTTGTTGTTGTTGCTGCTGGTGTTGCTGCTGCTGTTGCTCCATTTCAAGAACAATGCACAATCTCTGCTGTGTCTGGCAACAACAAGCGCGAAGCATTTGTAATTTACAATTGCTTTTGTTTCAGTTTCTGTTTCTGTTTCTGTTTTTGATTTTGTTTTACATTTTCTTATTTTTATTTTGTGCTTTTCTTTTTTTGAATTTTTTTTTTTTGTTTTATTTTTATATTTTTTTTCTTTTTTTGTTTTACATATACATAGTATATTCGTATTTATTTTGCATTTGGTCTGTGCGTACTTTTTTTTGCACTCTTTCTTTGCACCCAAGTTGTCTGTGTATTGCTGCATATATATACATATATATATATATATATGTGTGTGTGTGGAGCTTCATATCTCTGCTTATGTATGTATGCATGTGGTGTATGTATGTGTGTGTGTGTGTGTACGTACGTGCATAGTTGTTTTTCCATTGATGGTTTTCGGTTTATATTGCTATCCCTTTCTAATGCATGCAACATACAACAGCAACAATCATCGTCACTGCATTTTATGCTGCACTGCTTTTTTTTTTTATGTTGCTGCTGCTGCTGTTGTTGCTTGCGGGCTGCCACAAGTCGTTTGACTGCATTCCATTAAAACTTTCTCACAGTTGTTGCTGCTGTCGTTGTCGCTGTCGGCTAGCTTCATATATATATATATATATATATATATATATATATATATATATACGTTACGTCTATACTGTTGACTGCTGCATAAGTGCATGAGACTGCTGCCGCCTGATGCTTTACCATTGCTGCAAACAGCAACCTACCAACCGACCGTCCACCCTCCCGCCCGCCCGCTAATATGCCCGTTAAGTCAGTTAACTCCCAATGGTATCTATATGCTGCAGACCAAGCTTAACCCCCCCTACTACTCAAAGCAGTCGTGAGTTGCTGCTGTTGCTGTTGCAGCAATTGTTTGGCAAGTTTTGCGGGTTGGTTAGTTTGTTGTGGCTTCAACATGGTTTGGCTTGGTTTGGTTAGGTTTGATTTGGTTTGGACTGGCTTTAAATTTGGACTTTGTTCAACGTCCCGACACGGTCTGCCTGTCTGGCTTTGGGCCTGGTATATGCCTGTTGCCTGCCTGCCTGTTGCCTGCTGCCTGCCTCTTGTCTGCCTGCCTGTTGCCCGCTGAGTGGTAAATGTCGAAAAACGGCTTACAATCTCTTTGAATTCATAAAAATAAATAAAATTCAAGTAATATAAAGACCACCAAAAAGGCTTGAATTGCCTATGGCATAAGTATCGATACTATATAAGAATATATATATATATATATATATTTATAATTTTCTACTATAAATATAGAACTGAATTGATTATAGTAAATTTATAGAAATATTTTACATATTTTTTATTATTATTATTTTTTTTTTTTATATATATAAATTGAAACTTTGACTTTGATTTTTGTTGCGCGATTGTAGTTTACATACATATCTATATATATACAGTATATATCGGTTATATAATGCAGAAAAGTTTTTGCTTATATTCGATATTTCCTTTTAAGCAATCATGAGTAATATTCCAATACGTTTATTGATATGAATTGATTCCAAATCAACGATTTTTTATTTGTTTATACACAATAATTTCTTATATACAATTAATTTTTAACTTTTATGCGGCTAAATCTAATGTTAAATAGTTTTATCATGTTTAAAAATAACATCATTTTGCTTTTAACCAATATTTGTTTATAAAGTGTACAGCCTATAACCGATATATACTGTATATATAATATAATAATATAAATTATTTACTCATATGTTGCTTATCGTTCATTAATATAGAAGTACTTGGTTTTGTTTGTTTATTATCGTTTGTTATCGTTTGTTATCGTTTGTTATCGTTTGCACGTTTGACGTCAAGCACCTAATAAAAATAATAGTAATAAAAAAGTATCACAAATGATAATAATAATAATAATAGAAGCTATTATCTTCCAGTGTGTTGCGCTTTAAAGGGTTAATATAAAACATTATTATTATAATGGAAAATTTTTTGTTTATTTTTTTATTTTACTCCAAAAAAATGGGAAAAAAAAAACAAATTTCTGCTGCCGTTCTGCATCGGCGCAGTGCAATTTACACTCGCTGAGTTGTAAGCTTTCATTGCGTATAAAAACTACGCTACGTTTCGTTCAACCCTCTGTTGTGTAGTGTGCGAACAACCCTCCATTTGACAAAGCGGGAAAGAGAGAGAGAGAGAGAGTGTGTGTGTGTAAGCTTCTTGTGCGAGCGAGACAATAAGCGCACTTCAACTCATATTTCACGTTGGCGTAAAAAGCTGTTGATGTAGTGATTGGAATGGGTGTGAATATTGTTGAAACTTTGTAGTAGATAAAATACAAATAAGTTGAATATTTTATTATTTATTTTATTATTTTTAGCCCCTTTGACTTTTTGTAAAAATTAAGCAAAGCGGAGCTATTGGAAATGTGCAAAATCCAAAAGTATGTAACACTTAGAAATAATCATCGGAGACCCCAAATAATATATATATGTATATTCTGAATCAGGATGACAAGGCGAGTTCATCTAGCCCTGTCCGTCTGACCGTCTGTATGAACGCCTATTTCTCAGAGACTATAAGAGCTAGAGCAACCAAATTTGAAATCTACATTCGTTATGTTCGTATGTTATACGAGTTTGTTTTTGATTTTTGAATTTCCTCCCCTGACCCCCCCGCAAATCGAACATTCTTTATCTACGTTATCAATTTCGTTAAAAAAAGAATAAGCACGAAAGCTCTACAACATTAAGTACCGCGCAATAGATCGTGGTGGCGCTAAAAGGTGACTAAGTACGTGCAGAACTGTGTGTTTGTATGAGTATGTGTGTGTATGGCTGTATATGTAGGCGAAGGGGCTGTCGTAGATTGTTATCTATATATTAACAAAGTCTGTGTACGATAAAATATAAGATATAATGAAACAGAATTATAGGAGTATAAAATGTATTAAATTTTTTATATTTTCTTTCTGTTGCAGTTTGAAAGCGAAGTGGTGGTATACAAGAGGATAGAAAAGGAACAGCAGAAAATATTAAAAGCAAAGGAAATTAAAAACGAAATTGAAATTGAAATAATTGCAAGATGGCATATATAGCGTCAACACCAAGGTATCTTACCGTACCTTATGGTCCTGGATCAACAACATTAACAACAGCAACGGCAACAGCAGTAGGAGTAGGACTAGGAGTAGGAGTAGGAGCAGCAACATCAGCAACAACAACAACAACAACATCAACAGCAACTGGTGCAACAACATTGGATCAAGTTGATAATAATACGAACAATTCATCACAACTATTTAAGGCACGTTTGGTAAATAGAATGAACGATAAATATCATCGAGAGGATGAACGTTTGAGGACCTTTGAGAAATGGCCACATGTTTGGTTAGATAAAAAGGAATTGGCATCAACTGGCATGTTTTATACCAATGAAGAGGATAAGGTTAAATGTTATTTCTGTGAAGTTGAAATTGGTCGTTGGGAGCATGAGGATCAACCTGTACCTGAGCATTTGCGCTGGTCACCCAATTGCCCGCTTTTGCGTCGACGCACAACAAATAATGTGCCACTAAATCCGGATGCATTGGATCGCATATTGCCACCAATTAGCTATGATACATGTGGCTCAAATGATACATCCGTATTGGAAGTGCGTGAGCATCCCTATACTGAGGGACGTCATCAGTCAATACAATCAACAGCTGGCATCAATATCAATAGCGCACAGGTAATGCAATTGCAAAATGCACCGGTTGTTGGTGCCACAATGTTCACACAGGAACCGATATGCTATTCACCAGAATATCCCGATTATGCTATAGAGACGGCACGACTGCGCACCTTTCAGGATTGGCCACGTAACATGAAACAGAAGCCACAGCAATTAGCTGAGGCGGGTTTCTTTTATACGGGCGTTGGCGATCGTGTACGCTGTTTCAGCTGTGGTGGTGGTCTCAAGGATTGGGACGACAACGACGAGCCCTGGGAACAGCATGCACTCTGGCTGAGTCAGTGTCGTTTTGTCAAGCTAATCAAGGGTACACTGTATATCGATGCTGTTGCCGAGGGTGCACGTGGCCTAAAAAAGCAACAGGAACAACAGCAACACCAGGAAGCAGCGGTAACACAATTGGAAAGCTCTTCCGATTTAAGTGGCAGTTATCCATCAATAGATGCATTAACCAACAATACATCAAGCGGTTGTTCAACAGCAACAATAGGTTCTTCTGTTGCTGCTGCTGCTACTGCCGCCGTTCCAATATCAATTGTTGGCTCATCAGCGCCAATTGCTATTGCCGAAGGACGAAATTCAACGATGCCACCACCAGCAACAGCTGCTACAAGGATCTACAACAAAATACAAGCCTGTTCAGAAATTGCTGCAACAAATTCAGTTGCCTGTTCACCCGGTGGCACAATAATACAGGAGGAGAAGCTATGCAAAATCTGTTATGCAGCCGAATACAATACGGCATTTTTACCATGCGGCCATGTGGTCGCCTGTGCCAAGTGTGCATCCTCCGTAACGAAATGCCCGCTCTGCCGGAAACCCTTTACCGATGTTATGCGTGTATATTTTTCTTAGGTTGCAGCTGTCTTATTCTAAGCTCTTCGCATCTACAAATTTTCATCCAGATACGGATGTTGCCATTAAAACGATTGCAACGGCCAACTGGCTTTGGTTTAATTAACTTTTGTTCTAACACCAGCAGCAACAACAACAACATCATCAACAACAACAACATCATCAACAACAACAACAACATCAACAACAACAATAATAATAATAATAATAATAATAATTATATTAATATTTTTTCATCCTTTATACATAACATTCTAAACTCTCTGCATCTACATGAGGCAAGCTGCGTTTGTTTTATTATATATATAAATTTTTTTTTTTTTTTTTTTGTACGTTCTTACACATTAAGTTTTCTGTTTCATCTCTGACTGCGGGTTATCATCTCCTTCTCGGGGAGAAGGCGGCGGTAATTGTAGTCTAACAAAATTCTCTACATACTAGAACGTATTATATACAAAATAGATAATGTTAGCCTCTTGTAGATGCGGAGAGTTTAGAATGGTTTTATGTATATTAAAAAATTGGATGAAAAATGATGTTGCAAGAACAAACCAAACCAGTTGGCCGTTGCAATATGAAAATTTGTAGAATATGAAAATGAAAAGGACAGAGCTTAGAATATATATAAAGAACAGCAACTATAACTATAAACAATATATATATATATATATATATATATATATATTAAGGATAGTAATATCAATAACAATAACGATAACAATAACAATAACGATAGCATTAGAAATAGAGTTTAGCGTTTAATAACAATTGATTTATATATATATATATATATATATTATCTATATATATATATATTGATAAAAATTTAAGCAAAACAAAAATTGAAAATGAAAAATGCAACCAAAATTAAATTGGTATACGCACAGTGGTTCGCACATTGGTGCATGTTATTGTCATATATCCAATGTATGTATATATACATATATATATATAATAGATGTACTCATATATATATATATATATATATATATACATATAGAAGGTAAAAACAAAAAATTTATATATATCGTAAAAAGAAAATTAAAACAGACTTGAGAAAAATAAAATTTAACAAAAAACTAAAAACTTACAAATATAAAGAATGAAATGATCTATAAATGATATGATATGATATATGATACAATATATAATATATAATATATAATATATGTTAGTTATATAAGTCACAGAGAAAATGCACTTTGTACATTTAGCTTGTTTCCCTATTAATCTTATAATTTCTTTAATAAACTTCATTATTTATGTATATTGAAAACAAAAATAACATAAATATATGTATACTGAAATCAAATTGTGCTTCTTCTTCTTATTATTATATATATATATATATATTTGTTGCAATCTATATAACTAGCCAGTGGGAAGGGATTGGTTGGTGTAAGGAGAGGCATTCTGATTTGTTAAGACAATTTACGTTTGAGTCAATTAAAAACATGTCCACAAATGTTTGCCGACAAAGGTAATAGCAACAGCAACAGCAACAGTAACAGCAGCAACTATTGCCAGTAGCGCCCACTTTTACAATAAGAAATGACGTCTAACCGGAAGACTTAGTTGGATGCACTGGAGGCGTTTAACAGGCGCTGCTGCCCACATCTCTGATGGAACTAAGTTGTTTTTACCATATATAGATGTAAAGGCAATAAACAAATTGTTTAGATGCAAAATGCGCTATATAGAGAACTGATCTGAATTATAGGTTTATATTGAAAGATAATTATTTTTGATTATAACAAGAAGTTGATCAATAGGTTGACTTTTTATATATATATATATATATATATATTGACTCCATAATTGATTGTGCTATTCTGGTAAATGAACCACAACTGATAAATTATTTTAAAATCAATATTTACCACGTATATATATATATATATATATATATATATATATATATATGTCTAGATATAAATATTTATGTAAGATAAGTTGGCAATGTCTTTGTAGTAGAAATGTGAAATGAATCGTAACGGACGCAATAAATAAAATGGTTTTATAGTTGTTTTTAGAATACACATTCTGGGGATTCTTTAGTTCATTTATGCTATGATGGGCTATAGTTTTTGCAGATTTTTATATATATTATATAAGCTGAAAATTTCATAAAAATCGATTAAAAAATATGAAAGTTATAGACAAAAGTTAACAATTGATTTACAGACAGCTTTGGTAAGGATGCAGCCAAGGATTCTCTATAAGGCGTTGTAATTATATATGAAAAGTATATAATCTTTTTTTAAAAGATTTTTTTTATCGCATATTTAGAACTGGAATCCATAAAGCTAGTACTTACTGTAAGCCTTGTGTCTTTTTGAGTTTTGAATAAAGAGTACAATGGCATCGTATATGGTATGAGTATGTCTGATATTTATATATATTTTTACAAAGAAACGGTGCTTGCTAATTAGTAAATGTAGAACAAGTTGTTCAGGGTTTATTATCACTAATCAAATATAGATAATAAATGCACATCACTGGAGAAATTAGTGACGCCTTAAGATATAAAGTGCATTGATCCCTGTTGATAAAGCTATTGAATATGGATGACAAATAAGATTTATGATGCTAAATTTTATGAACAGACTTTTTTATTTGTTTTATTATTATTAACGGTTTTAATAGAATGCAATTACAATTTGTAACTCTTTTATAGCAGAAATAGAAAAAATTTGAACTTTATATGAGGCAATTTCCATTCTCTTACGATTTTTATTGTGCTGACAGCTCATTGGAAATTGAAAATTTGTCACTCTAAAGTGACTTCATGTGTTATTTTAGTTACCTTAATTAGAAATGAATGAAACATGTTATTTAAATATATATATATATATATATACTATATACTATATATATGTTGATTCAATTGTAATGAATTGTAAAACATTCCTCAAAGTAGGTAAAACCAGTAAGATGGCTGTTGTCGGGTGTACTCGACTTCTAGGCATCGGCAACATACATAGACATATAACAAATACACAGCTCTACCCGCACTTTGAGCGGTTGCACGCACCTCCTGCCCCTTCCAGGCCCCCTGCGCTCCATAACGTGATACTTAATGTAGAATAACAGCTGTTTTTTTTTTTTTTATCAAATATTAACGAAATTCACAATATAGATCAAGATTTGTCTACTTATTACGTGTATAAAAAAGAAATTTGATCGGATAAAAATTGTGCTTAATAATCGTGTTTTTGGTAATGCGGGGGCTAGAGGAGGTATTCTAGCATACGAAAATAACGCATCTAGATTCTAAATTTGGTTGATCTAGCTCTTTTAGTCTCTGAGAAACGGAGGGACAGACAGCAGACGGACAGGGGTACATCGACTCGATTAGAAGGCTTGATCAAGAATATATATATATACTTTTTGGGGTCTCGGATGATTATATTTACCTGTAACATACTATTCAATTATGCACATTTTCATACGTTTTTTTCTTTTTTCAAAAGGCAAAAGCAATTCTTAAATGCAACTAACAGAACATTATTTAAAAACCATATTTGTATTGTTAACCAATTGTTAACTGATTCTTAACCTTAACTTGCGTGTGGCTTTTATATACTATAATTAATCAATAAACGGGTATCTGCTGTTGCAGTAGCAGCAACTCAATAACTGTCATCAAATTGAAGGTCGACACTAAAAGTTTTGAATACGAATTGAGCTACTTTAGGTGTGTATATAAAATGGGCAAACAACGACTTAAATTTACCCTAAAGAATACTCTTAAAAAATATATAAATTAAACATAGAAAGAATCAAATGATACAAATGAATATTTATTAATTGGAACTAGTTCGTTCAGTAGAAATTTAAAACTATAAATCAAATATTTATATATATTAAAAATAAAAGTTAAAATTTTATTTAATTCATTACCTTTAAATATTAAACATTTATAATATACATTTAACTTTAATTAGGTATATACATTTAGCTTTAGTTTATATACCTAACTTTAATTTGATGCAATTTTTGTAGGGTATCTATTAATGTCACATATAACGCTTTATATAGCGCTCTTATGATTGTCACTCAAATCACAGCCAAATAATTGCTTATATCGAAGTCTAATGTATTAAACACATAAGTATAGAGCTCTATATGGATGCAGACAAGTATAGATATATACTATATACAGCTATTTATCATTGCACTGATGTCATCCTTTTATTTATATATATATCTTTGTCATTTTATAATGGATTGACACAGTTTTTACGTTCGCAGTTGTTGTCCCATTTTGGATATTTTACTTAGGAACCAGCTGTTAAATCTATGATGATATATTATAATTATGAAATAAGTACTGAAATTCCTTGCTAATTATTGGGATTATCTTTTAATGATCAGTATTTCTATATAATATAACAAATAACGTTTTCTTAATATCATAGAACAATCAAAATATTTGTGCAATTTCTTGCTTTGACTTAATACTTTTTTTCTAGGTATTTTTATTGAATAAGCGCGGAGATTACTCAATTCCAACTAAATCGGAAATATAGTGAATAATCATATAAACTATATAAGCAAAGTATGGAGCAAAACAACGCGTCAAAACAATTAGTTGACATACTATATATAAATATATATATATATAATACTATAATGAATTCTAGGAAAATCTCAACTTTTACACTTGAAATGTCATAAATAATAGATTCGTTTGATTTGTGCCAATTGTTTATGTTTTTTTTTTATCTTGCCAAAGACATTAAAAGCTCTATAATTAAGTTTATGCGTCTACATATATACCCTACATATGTTCTTAAAGATTTGCTGTTGTATATATTATAATATGTTTGATTTCTTTAAGTAAGTTATATCATATATTGTGGGTTAGTAGTTTATATAGTTTATACAAACAAGTGGTTCTCTTTGTATTATATATGTATATATATATATATATATATATATATATATCTATATAGTACCATATAGTATTAACTAATCACTTTGAGCTATATAACTCTTTACGAATATATATACCTATATATACTTAATGCCATTCACAAGCAGTACTTCCTGTCACATACAATTGGCATCTTTTAATATAAAATAGTTGATAAATAGTGTGAAATACACCTGGCATTAATTGCTTAAATATATATATATATTATCTGCTATAAAAGTTAACCATATCTCATTCAGTAAAATTGTCGGTGACGTATATGACAACTGATGGCTGCTTTGTTCCTTCGTTTATGATCTTCTGTACACTTACGTCTTCGATTTGAAACTTCGGGCTTGTACGGGCTTTGGCTCCCATCTTAATTTTTACGCTTGGTCAAGGTATGCAGACACATTCATAGATGGCGCTGCTTATTCGCTTGAAATGCACCGAAAATGACGCACATTGCTGACGCTAGAAGGCGCTAAACGACTCCAATCTTTTATACTTGTGAACATAATAATGATATTTACGATTAAAAATAACTGTATACATATATGTATAGTTTATTCAAGGCTAAAATTTAAACTTA
The DNA here is from genome assembly GCA_037044455.1 of Zygothrica quintamaculata. Lineage (NCBI taxonomy): Eukaryota > Metazoa > Arthropoda > Insecta > Diptera > Drosophilidae > Zygothrica > Zygothrica quintamaculata. The sequence goes on from JBAMBS010001990.1 coordinate 17,403, forward strand.
TTAGTTCATAAATATATTCGTTTTTAGCCTCTTTGCCTTTTTGTAAAAAAGAAGCAAAGCGGAGCTATTGGAAATATGCAAAATCCAAAAGTATGTAACACATAGAAATAATCATCGGAGACCCCATAAAGTATATATATTTTTGATCAGGACGACAAGACAAGTCAATTTAGCCATGTCCGTCTGTCCGTCTGTCTGTCTATCCGTCTGTATGAACACCTGTTTCTCAGAGACTATAAGAGCTAGAGCAACCAAACCTAGATTTATCATTTTCGTACGCTGTACAGGTTTGTTTTTGATTTTTCAATTTTCTTCCCTGACCCCCGCAGTTCGAAAAAAACGATTATTAAGCACAATTTTCAACCGATCAAATTTATTTTTGGTACACATCATAATTAGACCACTCTTGAGCCATGTTGTGAATCTGGGTAAGATTCGATCAAAAATCTCGGAAGTTATAGATCATCAAAAGTGACGTTATGGGCCCCGGGGGGGTATAGTAGTGCGCGCAAAATAAGAGCTAGAGCAACGAAATTTGGAACGTTGATTTGTTATGTTCGTACGCTATACGAGTTTGTTTTGGATTTTCGATTTTCCTCCCCTGACCCCCGCAAATCGAAAAAATCGAAATTAAGACACAATTTTTAACCGATCAAAATTTCTTTTACGCACACATATTAAGTAGACCATTTTTCATCTACGTTGTGAATTTCGGTGCGCGCAATGGCTAAGTACGTGCAGAGCTGTGTGTATGTATGAGTATGTGTGTGAATGGCTGTATATGTAGGCAAAGGGGCTCTCGTAGTCGGGTACACTCGACTACAGATTTCTTACTTGTTTTATATATTATATCTTGATAAGTACTAGGAAGCCACATACACACAAAGATCAGAAAAGGAATATAAAAGCTACCATTGGGCAAATAATTTTATTAAATTAAATTTGCACAATCCTATAATCCAATCCAAATAACCCTACTGTATAAATTGCAAATCTTATCAGTATTATATATACTTTAAAAAATATGCTGTATATACCAAAGATTAAAAAAAACCTTGGACGCAGTATGACCGATTGAACGTGGTGATATAAATTAAAAACAATTTTATCACATTGATTAAAAAAGAAAATTGAATGAACGAATACTTTTACTTAGACTATGAGCAGCTAAATTGTGGATTGTAGCTACGGCAAGTTCGCACTAGTTTTTATTAGATTAAATTCTTTTATTTAAATACATTTATTAAGCCATTTTATTATTTATTTATTAAACTTTGAATTTGCAAAATTCATATATAGAAATTAAACAGTTTGGCGCGATTTTACTGCACTTTGTATAAAGCAACGATTTATTTTAAAAATGCACTGCTTTCTGTCAATTGCACACAACTGCTTGCTAGCTGGCTTGAGCTACGAGCAAATAATGAACTGCTTGTGGTAAGCAAAGTCTGTGCATTGGTTTATGTATAAGCTAAAATATAAGTGCTGCCAATTTACTATGTGTTTATATAAGCAATTGTTGCCAGCTTAGGACAAATTAAAGAAATTCATATTAAATTAAATAATAAATAAATATAAGTAAAGTAAAATATAAATTTTACTTTATTTACGTGTTAAAATTTCTAATGTAACATATTTCATATTAGCCAATACGAAGGCCTTATGAGCATTTACATGAATTGCAACATCAACGAAATTTGTATTGCTAAAGTAATCCATGGCAACAACATTGGCATTAAGACCCCAAGGTCCATTGAGCCATTGACTAATCTTTGGATTTATAAGCTCAGCACGTTCCTTGGCCGTTTGCAGCTTGTGTGTATTAAGGGTTTGCTCCATGCTTCTAACCCCCAGAAATATCCAACCATCATTCTGTACTGGTGACTCTGGCTTCTTGCTGAACAACAGACGCATATAGTCGAGTGCCTGTGAGATGTTCATGTAGCTGGTACTGAATCGCTGCCAAGGTGTGCAGAGTAAAACAGATTCTATAGAGATATACGATTTAAATATAGTTTCAATTGTTTCTATATCAGCTTTAACTATACCATTTTCTGGATGTGGCAGCTCCTCGGTGGGAAATAATAGCAACACCTGCTTCCCAAGCATACGCATTTCCTCAAAGCTGCGATCCGCACAATCTTCATTGGCGGTAACATTCCGTTCATAGGCAAACTGTCCAATCTCCTGGCGTATTAGATGATAGAGACTGCTGTAGAGTTCCGGATGCTTATAGAAGCCAATGGGAAATGAGCTAAAGTCCAATATAACTGCCTCATGGGACAGTTCAATAAAGCGACGCACATCTTGCAGTACACCAGCCAAAGGATTAATAAACATATTCTCATTTACTATCCAAAAGTTATCCGCTTCGCTGCTGCTATCCATGTTCCGATAACTAAAAGAAAGCCACACTCAATCCACATACAATCCACAAATCTAAAGCTTACCCCACGCTCAGATCCAGATATCGTATGCCAAAAACAAGTTGTGACCACACATCGAAATGCTGTGCCACCAGATAGTCCTTGACAAGCAGCGACTTGGTCTTACTATAGTTCGTTATATAGGCACCGGAGGCATGTGTTCCTGGGAGAAAGAGACGCTTCAGTGGTATGCGTGTTGCATCCTTAAGATTGGCCAACCAATTTGGCTGTATCTTAAGGCAATCAATGGTTAGCAACTCCGTGCCATTATAGCTTGCCACATAGTATGGCAAACATTTGCCCTTAGGATACTTGGTAGCTACCATATGCTCCCCGCTATCATGACGATCCCAGCCACCAGGAAAATGCAACTTCCCTAACTTGAAATGCGTCTGCCTTTTCCCCGTGCGATTTTGTATGCCATCGATACGCAGCTCGGGCTGAAAATTTGATACCGATGGATCCTGACGATAGATGCCAACCCATTCCGGTGGCGCATAGCAATCTGGTCCCCAATTAATCTCTAGGCAACTTTCTGGCAGTGTTTTGCCCGCCAGTGAAATGGTTAAAAATATGGGACAACTGGCTAACCAGTTGCATTAGAGCTAAAGCTGATTGCATTTAATTGCAAATTGTCTCACCTCTTAGCGGTGACACCAACAGTTCGAATTGTATCGCAAATAAAATAGTTTTCCACATTTTTCCGACAATTTACCAACAATTTTCACTGTACCAAAATGTAGACTTTTCACTTTGCTGCAGTTGTTAATTTGTTTTTGTTTATTTTATTGTTATTATTATTATTATTATTATTTTTTTTTTTTTGTGGTGTTGATTGCTTGACATCTGGCGCTAAATTAAAACGAGCCACAAATTGTAACCTTTATAGCTTATCATCACGATGAGCTTGTAGCACACCATCGCACCACCTCACCACCTCACCACCGCACCACCACACCACTGAATCATCAAACATTCAAACATTCATAATACTAAGAGCTGAGCTCATTCAATTAAGTCCAATGAAAGCTGCGCTGTGAGTAAGAAGTGAGAGAGAGACATTCTAGAAATTTAACTTTAGATGAAAATAAAAATATAGTATATAATATCTCTCACATTTCTTATAGATAAAAAGTACTTAGTAATAAAATCTGTCAATTACCGGCTACCATATACCCATTAAGTTAATGGTAAATATATAATGTTTAATAAAATCTTTAATTATCATAAAACTAAACTAGAATTTTTGTCTATTCTAAACTAAAGTTTAGGTTAGTTTATATGTGCTATGATTCAGTGAGCACTATCATTTAGTCAGTTTAACTAACAGATTATGTGTTAGAGAATTTATTTCATATTATTATCTTATATTTTTATATTAATCATTATTAATTAATATTAATTATTAATTAATTATCTAATTATATTTTATTCTACAGCTACAACTTTTTGAACAGAACTTTCCTCTAGATAGTAAATAATGATAATGAATTAATCTAATAGTGAATCGAGTGTATCAGTCTATAATAGTAAACACTCACACACATCCACACACACACATATACACATAAACTCATACACATACACATCCTTTTACACACTCTATAAACTATTACGAGCTGTTTACCTCCCACACGTTGCAGTAGCCTCAAGTGTTTTTTGCATAATTTTTGTGTTTATTTTTTTAAATGTATTTTTTATCCGATCGTTATGAAATTTTCTATACATAGCTTAAAAATATACTAATGAATAGATATAAATAATAATTTTGATTAAAAACTTTGCATATTAAAATTTTTTCTATATGGTTGTTGACGGATTAAATTCACAACTAAAGTAAACAATGCCATTGATAATTCTTGAAACCCAATTTGCAGTTCCTTAATGTGGCCGAAGAGGGATGGACAGACACTCAGCTGGGATTGGAACAGACAGTCAATATAACGAATAGATAGATAATGAAACACTTAATAGATATATAGATATATATAGCTGGATCGATGCTATTATTAATGTTGATTTTTGATTTTGCAATAAAATTACTTTAAAGCAACAAATAACAAAATGTGTATCGTTTTTCCTTCGCAACATTTAAAATAACAGTAATAATATTGATTTTAACTAAAATCCTGATCCAATGATATCAGCATTATATTCATAACATGAAAAGTCTTTTTGATTCTCTCGACAATAGTAAACCAATTCAAGATATAATAAAGCAATATATGAGAATAATGTGGCAAAATATGATAGGAATAATATATATATAATAGTATATACTAAGATATTGACATAGATACTATATAATGTCATATAATACTATATATTATGCATTGGGCTAGTACGATAGTTTAGAGGGATCCAATGGATAGAGAAAAAATTGTGAGACAGAGCCAAAAATTTATAGGGAAAGAGAGCGAGTATAAAGTAGGAAAAAGTTAAAAATTAAAATCAAGTATATATTAACGATATTATATATAAATATAATTATATATTATAGAACTTTCTTTTATATATTTTAAGGGAAAATTTATAAATTTATCATATGTACCAAAATTTGTAATAAAAATGGTACACAAATCATTGACAAGAAATGCTGAAAGTTTAGTTGGAAGACAGAGAGACAGGGTTACCAATTAAGCTTTTTTCCCGTCATTTCTGACGGGTTCAAATGGTTAAATATGGCTTATTTTGTAAAATAACTGCTGATGGGATCTTTGACTATTTTTGAAGTAGGAAAAATTTATGAGTTTTTGGTCCACAATTAAAGTAATTGACCTTTTTTTTAAGTCATCGGCCTAAAAGTTCTGTAATTTTGGTTATTTTTAACACTACAAATTTTTATTATTTTTTTTATTTTCTAGCGGTTTCTGGCTTTTTTATAGCGCCATTCTAGTGAGTTCAGCTCATAAAAACTTGGCAGCACTGGCTACGAGTCGAAGCCGATACTCTCCCTTCCAAATCAAAGAATTGTTAATAAAATAAAATCAATGAAATTAATTTTCAAATAAAATAATATTTTTGTGTTTTATTTGTTGTTGTTTGTCGCTGAATTTCTTCTTTTTTTTTATCTCTTTTTTGTTGATAATTTTTTTCTTCTCTCTTTTCTTTCTGTGCAAATTTAAAGCGAATTTCTTTGAGCCACAGAAAATTTAAATAGTTAACAATTCAAAAAAAAAAAATAATCAATTATAGCTTTTTTTTTTGCTTTTATCAACAAGTGGTTGTTGTTGTTGTTGTTTTGTGTATTTATATTTCTAACTTATAAAAAAAAATATAATATATATATATATATATATTTTTAAGCACAACAATTCTTAGGCTAAAACTTTAAACGGTTCTGTACAAGTTTCAATTTTGATTGTTTTGTTTGATTGAATGATGGCTAAAAAAAAATGATGATAATGATGAAATGATATTATTATATTAGTATATTAGTTTAAGATAGAAATAATATTCGAGTTGTTCGCTTTTGCTTGGTAATTACAATTTAAATACATGCATATATTTATATATAAGTAATTACATAATTATTTTTAAGTACAATTACTTTGAACGGAATGCGGCCATTTATGCATGTATTTAATATATATATATATATATATATATATATATATAGTTTTAATTATAATTCTAATTATATTTATATATATTCTATATATAGTATTCCTTCCCTTCTGCTACTTATTCCTCTTCTTCTTCTTCTTGCTCTAAAGTACATAAATAAATAATGTATTAAGTATTTGATTGTTTTATTTGCACAGGTACGCGTTGGTGTTCAAGGCAGCTGCTCATTAAATTTTCATTTTCTTTTTCTTTTTCTTTCTCTTTTCTTCTTTTTATTTTTTCATTCTCTTTTGTTTGTTGTTGCTTGAGGTAGGTAATTTGTAATTTGTAATTAATAAAATTTCTAATATTTTGTTTTTTTCATTTGTTTTTGTATAAAATTTTGTTGTGTATTTCAAACTTTGTCAACGGGCAAATTATTGTTAGGTTTTTTTTTCTTTTTTTAACAGCTCCTGTCTTATATAATTAATTATTAATAAATTAAGTACTTTAGCAAAAAAAAAAAAAAAAAAGAAAATAAAAAAAATATAATTCTAAATTTAATATATAAAAAAAAATTGTATATATATTATTTATTTATTATTATAATTATTATTATTATTATTATTATTATATATTTTTTTTAATATATATTTAAACAAACATAAAAAACAGTCTTGTGGTTGCATTTGTGTTAGTTTCTCGTTACGCAGACAGAAAATTGATTGCGAATGAATAAATATGAATACGAGTGTACATATATATATATATATACATACATATAGTATATATATATATGTATATGTATTTAGTATATGTTTAATATAAATAAATTCAGCTTAATTACTGGGTACTAGGCGCATGTCTTTTGCTTTGTTTTTTCTTCACTTTTTTTGTTTTTGTTTTTGTTTTTCTTTTTGTTTTAGGAATTGGATTAGCTCCGTTATTTTTTTTTTCGTTTTCTTTTCTTTTTTTTTTTTTGGTTATATACACATACACACTCACACACATGTGTGTGTGTGTATATATACATATATATATATATATATATATATGTTTAGTTTTATATAGGCATCTATACAGTCTATGGCTATATCTATATACAGGCCAACTATTTACACTTGTTTGTCTGTTGTTGCATGCAACACACTTGCAACTATCAACTTAGCTCACCTGCTGCGTCAGCAGATTCACCAATTCGGTACGTTCCATATTATTTAATGTATGCATATCGACGCCCAATGCAGCTGCAACTGCCTCAATGTCCAGGCCAAAGGATGTTAACAATTCCAGGAAACGCATCTCTTCGCCGGTTAATGGATTTGTTAACGTTGGGCAGGAGTGATTGCATTGCGGCCAACTGCAACGTTCCAATAGACGCAAGTTGCATTTCTCTGGAACACGTGGCACACGTTGACGCGGCTTTGATTTGGATGCAATATTTGAGGCACGTCGCTTTAGTGGCTCACTGGGTTGCTCCTTTTGCAGTTCGGCATCACTGTGCCGCATCAGCTCATGTTGCTGCTGTTGCTGCAGCTTACGTCTGCGTTGACGTTGCTGTTTCCTTTCCAGCTGCTGCTCAGCTGTCAATGGTTGGCGGCGTCGCTGCTTGCGCTGTTCATTGCTGTTGCTGTTGCTGCCTTTGTGGTTGTTATTGCTGTTGTTGCTGTTGTTCTTATTTTCTTCGTTCTCACGTTTACGTTGCTGCTGCTGCTGGCGACGTCGCTGCTTGCGACGCTGTCGCTCCTGACGACGACGTTTACGCTCCTCGCGTTGCTCCTTGCTCAAATGATTGCGCTTCCTCTGGGGCTCCGCCTGCGCCACATTGTTCAGTTTCTGCAGACGCTGGCGATGACGCTGATGTCTTTGGTTAGGATGCGTATGCATATGGGATTCCATGGGAGACAGCGACGACGACGACGACGACGACGACGAGGAGTGTTGCAACGCTGTAAGTGTTGCCTCTGTGGAACGCTTAAGCTTGTCGTGACGCTTGTGGCGTGGTCGCGTCGAGTGCTCCCAACAGCGCAAAGCCGAAGGCAGTGATATGTCATCGATCTTAATGTTAACCCAGTCGCGTTTCGATAGCACCGCATGACCAATGCAGCTGGGCGCAAAGACGGCGCTTACATTGTCCAGAGAGGAGCGCAGGGCACCGCCCATTTCGTGTATATAATTCCATTGTTGGGGCGTCACTGGTGCGCCCACATTGTCGGCGCGCATCTGTGCCTCATCGAATAGCCACTGGAAGACGAAGAGCGGTGCTGTTCGTTAAGGTACAATATAAAATTGATTAGTTAATGCCAACGGATAGTCAGGATAATAATTTATGGCACTTACTTTTAAGTGTGGGATACAGGCGATAGCCAAAGTAACAGCGCCAAGGTTCAGTGGGATGCGCCTTAATGCAATCCTCGGGCAACAGACCTTGCCATAATTTCCAGCCCAAACGCACTGCTTCACTGGATGCCACAGCTGCCGGCGTATATGGTTCGCGATCCAAGAACCAACCCGAATCGCTTACACCACGCACTGTCACCTGTAGCTTGCGTTCATTGACCAAGAAGTCACGTATACGATCCAGATTGAGCAGCACACCCAAACCACCAGCCGAGGAACCCACCAGGAGTAGCTCACCACCCGGTATACGTCCCAGGCCCAATGGTATCAGATCCGCAATCACCTGACGCAATATCAAAGCGCCCATAAACCGAAAGCTTTGCTCATTCTCCCGTTTAATCGGCTCGGTCCGTGTGCCCGACCAGGAGTCACTGCTGCAATATGGCACCAGCACATGATTGGCATTATGCCAGTAGGGATTCTCCTCAGCATGCGGCGATAGTATGCCACCAACTATAAAAGTTTAAATCTGCATTAACTATGGTCTCAACTGAATGTGATAAATGTGGTAACTCACCATCTCGTGTATCTGGCCACTGGGAAGAGGTCATCAGATGACGCAAACGCATCCAACGCGCACGGCACGAACGATTATCAAAGCAATGCCAGCCACCCTCCAGGAAGACTATCCACTTTTTGGAGTTCGGCTGCTTGCGTAAATAGAAACCCGCGTGGGTGCCATCGTTGCAGGTGATGTTCGTATTGGTTAAGGCGGCACGTTTCAGCAGACGACTGTGATCCCTCTCCTCATCCGCTGGATGCATTATGACGTATTTGCGTTGGATCATATTCAGACCGCTGTTGTTATCCGTTGCAGCACGTTGATGCAACGAATTGGCATTACTGTCTGCTGATCCATTTGCCTCTGCTATCGCTTCTTCTTGTTCTAAATCCAATTGTGTTTTGCTTACACCAAATCTTTCTATATTATCGGCAGCAACATTATTGCTGTTGCTACTGCTACTGCTGCTGGTGCTGCTGCTGGCGCTGGCGCTGGCGCTGGCACTGCTGCTGGTGCTGCTGCTGCTGCTGCTGTTAATGCTATTGCTGTTGACCAGCGGCAATACACACAACACAAGCCATAGCAGCAATAGCAACAGCTGACAGCGCAGCTGTGTTGTGATTTTCGTCTACAAAAAGGAAACAAAATATTATAATTAAATATAGCTGTAAAAACAAATATATCATGTACTTAAACTAAATATATATATTTTATATATATATAAAATTTTGTATATATAAAAATTCCATTGATTTAAATACTTTTTACAAGGCATTAAAACATATAACAATATTTATATTATATGCATATGACTGTAAAGCTTAACGAGGCATTGAACTGCTTGTGACGTCACAGCTGTGTGCACTGCTTGACTTGTACTGTGTAAGATAGCAAGCGCGCGCCCTTTAGACTTGTGTGCACTGTGCACTGCTTGTTGTTGTTTTTGATTTACGTTTTGCCTCTGCTGCTGCTGCTTATGCTGCCGCTGTCAAACTCATTCATAACTGTTTGTTGTTGTATTGTGCTCTCAGTTGTCTTTTTTTTTTTACTAGTACTCTCACACGCTCATTGCTTCGCTCGCTCTCTCTCTCTCTCTCTCTCTCTCTATCTCTCTCTCTCTCTGTCATTCATTTGTGTATTGTGTATTTGTATCCCTTTTACGCTTGCTAGGCTTGGGCTGGCAGTTGCTTTTGTGGTTTTCTGTTATTGTTGTTGCCTTTGTATTTTGGCGGAAAAACTTGCTTTGATCAAAATGCGAGCAGAAGCTTTGCGATAAGATCAAAGAAATTTTTGCCGCGCATTTCGTTGCGTTTTTGTTATTGTTGTTGCTGTTGTTGCTGTTGTTGTTGTTATTATTCTTGCTGTTGTTTGTCTGTTACGTTGTGCGCTGTTTGTTGTTGTTTGCTGTACGTTTCAGGTTCAGCATGCCAGAGAGCGTGAGAGAGAGAGAGAGCCAGCTGACAATAGAGCAAGTGTCTGAATGTGTGTGTGTGTGTGTGTGTGTCTGTGTGTAATGTTAAGTATTTAGTCAAACATTTCTTGAGAACAGCTCTGTTATTACATGTATTATTTAATATTAATCATACGCCTCATAGGTCTACAGCTAGTCAACAAAACACAGACACACACACACACACACACACACACACACACACACACACCCATGCATAGATTTAAATTTCACATTGTCATGGCCACTGACGCGTGGTAATCAGCCTCATCGACGTCTCTTTCTACTTCTATAGCCGTTTCAGTTAATTTGTTGTTGCTGTTGCTGTTGTTCTTGGCTTTGAACTTAAGGTCGGTTGTGCACATCAATCAAAATGAGCACCGTTGATCAGTTGTTGTTCACAATATTGTTGTTGTTTTGATTTTACGCTATTTTCCAGCAATTTGTAAATGATACAAAACAAAAAACAAAAAACAAAAAAACAAAAAAACAAAAAAGCAAAACCAAAAGAAGAAAAAAATATACTATATACATATGAATATAAATAAGAACACATACATACATACACACATACATACATATATACAAAATAGAAGCCAACAACAAAACGCGTGCCGCCAACAACAGCAACAACAGCAACAACAGCAACAACAACAACAACAACAACGATTCAAAGGCAACGATTTTAGTGTCTCAGTGTGTCAGTCTGTCAATTGTGTCTGCCTGTCTGCGCCGCTGTCTCTGCATAAATAACCATTCAGAAATCGTAAAGAAATCTTCAATCAATGTTTATTTTGGCTTTGAAGTTATGCCGCAGCTGCTGCTGCCGACGTCGCTGTCGCTATCGCTGCCGCTGCCGCAATTGCCGCGACTGCCTCTAGCAACGACAATTTGCAGACAAAATGCAAATGACACGGACAATTTGAGAGAAGGCCTACAAACAGAAAAGAACAATTATGTACACACACACACACACACACACACACATATATAGCACACATAGCAAAGACACACACACACACATACATATATATAGATAGATTGCTCTTGAACCAGTTGGCTTGATGTTTAAACTTGACCAGCGGCAATTGAAGTAACGGTAGCGCATTAAGACTTAAATTGTTGGCCAATAAGCTTTGGGCCAAATCATTAGGCTTTAGGCCAAGTCTTTAAGCTTCTACACTTAAAGCAGTTTTTCCTTAAATCTATTTTTCTTATTCATTTTGTTATTGTTTTTTGTTTTGTTTTTTGCTATCGCTACCGTTTTTGATTGCTGCCTGTCAGTCGATGGGCACCGACAATACCAACGTACTCGGGGTCTTCCCCTTACCTTAAAATAGAAACCCTTTTACCCTACCTATCATCTACCCTCCCCTCTATACAGCAATCAACCCACGTACAACCCCGCTACCCCAACCCGCAATACAATACAACCTCAACTCTGATACCAACTCCTAGCAACGCTACCAACGAAATTCGAGAAAACAAAAAAACCTTTTTGATGTTTGCCGCTTAACAAATTGACAAGAGTTCTAACGCTCAAAGCTGACTGTCTATGAGGGTTGCTACAAAAGTTGGTAATAGTCATTTACTATATATATATATATATATATATATAGTTGCTAATATTATTCATAAGTGTTAATAAATATTTATGCGCTGCCTGAAGTTGCCTGAAGAAGTTGTTGTTTAGGGCTTAAGGCTGAGCTTGATAGAATGCTAGACTAGAGCTTAAAATTGAAAAGTATTAGATTGTGATAAAATATTTCAAATATTTTGCTTAATTATACTAATTATTAAAGATTTAATAATATTATTTTAATTATTATTATTATAATTATTATTATTATTAAAAATCTTTTCTATTTTCCCTCCTCTTTTCTTCGATTAAAATCTTAATTGCAACCATTATAAACATATAGAATTTACTTATAGAATTTTTAGTGGCATACCTAAGTATTTGTGCAACCCTCGCATATTGATATGCTTGACGATTTACTTGTAGTTTGGGGCTGCGCCTACGATCTTCTGATGTTAGCCACGACCCACCAAAAAAAAAAAAAAAACTACAAACTTCTAACTACGAGCACAAAAATTACGTGTGTGTGCGGATTTACGCTTGAGTAAACATAACGCGTGCCCACATATTGACAATACACACATACACATACATATTTATATATATGTATATATATATATATGCATACATATGAGTACATTGAAAAGAAACTCAGAGATACAAATGTAGACACTGAGTTAGAGATAGTTAGATTCGAGCGTACGTTGCACTTGTTGTTTACCTGTTAAGAGAAAAAACGGCAGCGCCGACAACGACAACGACAACGACAACGACAACAACAGCAACAACAACAGCAACAACAACAACAGCAACAACAACAGCAACATTAACAACGCTTGCGGCAGCAGCTGCTCTGTCGCCGCCGTCGTCGTCGTTGCCATCGTCGGCTCCGGCCAAAGGAAAAACAAAAATGTTCACAAGCGCCGCTTAATTACCCTATATAGCGTCTTAAGTTGCGCTATTAATTGCGGGCACTGCTTATTAATATTTTGCTTTTCGCTTGTAGCGACTCTTTTTTTTTTTTTTTGTTTTTTGTTTTTCAGTTGCTTCTGTTGTTGTTGTTGTTGCCTCTATAACGATTTCTTGCGGGACCAGCAAAGCCGACAAAGACGCCGTATGCCGTATGCCGTATGCCTTTCCATTGCCCACCTACCATATACCCCGCAGCACCTCTTATTTGCCTACCCCACACTGCTTTGCACCCAGTTCCATAGTCGGCTCTTGCTCTGTCTGGGGGCTGGCTGGCTGGCTGGCTACTTGGCTGGCAGGCAACAACTTGTCGCGACGATTAAATTGTCAGTTTTTATTAATTGCTGCAAATAGTCAAGTGGCGCTGCCTCCTCAGCTGCCTCAACAGCTGCCAACAGTTGCTGGCGCTAAGCATTTACCTCTTCTACTAGTGTGTCTGCTTCTTCTCTTCTTCTTGTTATTTTCCTTTTTTGTTATTATATATATATATATATATATATATTTGTTATTAATATTAAGCATACGCCCCATGGTAGCTTGAATTAATTTGATTTGATTGTGCGCTCAATTATGAGCAGGTCTTTGGCTATGCATGTATGTGTGTGAGAGATGTGTATGCGTGTGTGTGTGTGTGTGTGTTAACTGTACTATCATTAACCTAATGTTAAGTGAATTGAGCGCTTAAAAATGAATATGCTATAAATTAACTATTTTGTCTCCATAAATATGCTATAAATTTTTAATTCTTGCTTGCACAATTTCTTTTTAACTGTAAATTCTAAATAAATTGGCTATCGATTAGTTTATATCATTGATATTTATCGATATATGCTAAATATATCAATTTATATGCATATATTCAACATTTTCACTTTACTTTTCTTTGCCTCACTTGATGTTCTACCAAACAACTTATTGCTTCCTATAGCTTCAAGTTGGCTTATCTATCAATGAATGACACACATTTTTACACACACACACACACACACATACAGACGCACATATAGACACACACACACACACACACACATAGATCAAGAGACTGTAATATATGCAACATAATCATTAACGACCTTGTCAAAGTATCAAAAGGAACAGCAAATTGAGTTTCATTTTTGCTCCTTTTTTTGCTTTACGAAGCAAACAAACATGCTTACGCTCTTTTATTCTCTTTTGCCATTTTTCTACTCTTTCAGTTTTTTCTCACACTCTCTAATTCTTAGGCTCTCTTTGTTGTCTCGTCTCTGTATCGTTGCGGCTTATCACATACGTTTATATAAATAGCGGGCCAGGCATAAATAAACTTCCGTTGCCATTGCCGTTGCCGTTGCTTTTGTTTTTATTTTTTATTTTTATTTGTTATATTGTTGTTGCCCGTTTGTTTGATTTGCCTGCCTCGTGCAGTCGCAGTCGCAGTCGCAGTCGTAGTCTCAGTCGCTGTCTCAGTCGCAGTCGCAGTCGCAGTCGCAGTCGTCTTCTCAGTCTAAGTAGCCGGCCAGTCGTCATCGGAGTCTCTTAAAATTGTTATGAAATCAACAGGAGTAAAGTAAAATATGTAAGAAAAACTATTCCCAAAACTGTTGCCCGAACTGTATCCAAATATTGTACGCAAAATTATTAAAAAAAATAAATTTTCAAATTTATTTTAAGTCACCTTTCAAAGTATTTCGAAAAAGCTGATCCCAAAAAGTGTTCCCAAAAACTGTTCCCAAAAATTTTAATTTATTTTTTTAATATTATTTCAAGTCTGATTCGAAAATTTTTGCCCAAAATCTGTTCCTAAAAACTGTTCCCAAAACTGTTCCCAAAACTGTTCCCAAAAACTGTTCCCAAAGTAATCCAAGCAGTTACAGCCCCTACAAACAAAATATTTAATATTTTTTGACTGGTTATGATCTTTTGCCTCATGAGAACAACACTTGTAAAAAAGAGAGAGCTTAGTATCTTAACTCTTTTTGAATTGAGTTAATTTTGTTGTTGGCAGGCAAAGCCTATGCATTAAAAAGAACTAACACAGCAGTAAGAGTATTACATTTTAACAGTCTATCAGTATATCAGTTTATCAGTATTTCAACTTATTAATATATCAGTTTATCAGTTTATCAGTTCAACATTCAATCAAATGCAATAAGAATCGACATTGACTGTCGGCATATATCTGGCAAAAGAATTTGGTTTTGGTTTCTTAGAACTAATTTATATTCCAATTTTATTGATTTCCATTGCATATCATAGATTCGGTATTTGGTTTCTATAACTGTATAATTATATATGGCCAATATAGTATATGTTATCTTTGATATATGAATTTTGTTGGTAGAATATCGTATTGATCCCATTGTTGAAGACTTAGAGCTATAGCCTTGGTCCTTTGGCTAGGTAATATTTGTAACAATTGCAGGGCGAATTGCCCCGCAATGCCACGCCACGCCACGCCCCGCTCCAGTATGCACTTTTTGCCTCTTACTGAACTGTCTGTCTGTCTGTCTGTGTTTGTGAGTGTGTCTGTGTGTCTGTCTTTCTGTCTTTATGGTCCAGAGGCAAGTGGCTGATGGCTGATGTGAGGCGTGCATAAAATACACCTGTTTGCGGCAATTTAATACTTTTTACGGCATGGAAATAACGCGACGGTTGCTGTAGCTGTTGCTGTTGCTGTTGATGCGGCTACTGCAATGCCACGCAGGTAATTCGGAAGCAGCCTCAAATGAAGCCGCAAGCAGCAGCGACAGCAAACGGCCAACACTGGCAACAACAACAACAACAAAAGCGATGCCGCGGCCTAAAACATGTAGCCAAGTGCCAGGCAGCGTTATTAGACCGGCCCCGGCAACAACTCTCTGTATGTATTTATATATGTATGTAGTAGTATGTGCGTGTATGTGTTGTTGCTGTTGCTGTTGCTGTTGCTGCTGTTGTTGTTTTGTATCTTTGTATCTGTGGGATGTGCGCACGTCTGCCGAGCGGCGGCGAGGCTGATCGCTTTTTACTCTGAGCGCGCTAAACCCGTGCCGTTTTTGGCTTTGTACTTTGCCGCCCCAATGGTCAATGCTGTTTTGCGGCATGTTGCAAAGCAGATCGCAACGCAGGCAACCAGTTCAGGCCAACGGAGCTAACACAGCAATACCAAAAGCAACAACAACAACAGCCACTATATACACTATAGCCACAGTTACAGAGACAGAGATAGAGCCACAGCCAGAGTCAGAGCCAGAGACAAAGCCAGAGTCAGGCAGTCGTCGAACTCATTGATCTTAACTTTGCAAACAGTAGCAACTGGAGCTGTTGCTGTTGTGCTATAGTAGTGCAGATCTTATAGAATTTGGGATCGGGTACGGGTATCGGGATTGGTTAGCGGAATCGGAATTGGAGACTCTTTGGGATCTTCTTGTTTGGGTTTTGTGGCTTCAAGCCAAGTGGTGCGCACGAAGGCGGCCTGAACACTTTGTTGTTGTTGCTCTTAATGTTGTTATTGTTGTTGCTGGTGTTATTGTTGTTGTTGTTGTTAATGTTGCTGTTGCTGCCGTTGTTGTTGTTGGTGTTGTTGATGAGGGTTTTTCGGTTAGCTCTATATACTTAAAAAAGCAACAACAACACGCCTTCTGTGCTGCTTTCTGTCGGGTCTTTTGACTCTGTTGCTGCTGTTGTTGTTGTTGTTGTTACTGTTATTGTTGTTGCTTACTTTTCGCTGGCTTAGTTTTTTATTTGGGAATATATATATATATATTTTTTATTTTTTTTTTGATGTTGCGCAAACGCAGGCAAATTTAATCTCATTTTTAATGCCCTTGCCAAAGGATTTTCAAATTGATTTCGATGATTCCTTGAGATACACAGAGATACACAGAGATACACAGAGATACACAGAGATACACAAGAGATATGCTGAGATATTCGTATGCAAATGTCGTAAATAAAGCTATAGGGATACAGATCTTACTATATGTTAAGGCTCCAACGAGTTGGACTTAAGTCGGAAGCTATTCATTTTAATTGACGTTGCTACCGTTTTGCTTTGCTCCTGTTGTTGTTTTCCTTTATATATATGTATATAAATAAATATATATATATAAATAAATATATATATATATACATATACATAAATATATATATATATATATATATATATATATTTATTTATATATATTTTTTGGGGTCTTAAAAAGTTGCGGCAACTTTTTGATATTCGTTTAAGCAGCGATTTTTTTTGTGTGGTATTTTTGGCTCCTTTTTAATAAGTTGCTACTGTAGCTGATGTTGCTGTTATTGTTGTTGTTATTGTTGTTGTTATTGTTGTTGTTGTTGTTGTTGCTCTTATTGTTGTTGGGGTGTATGGCTACTGTATGGCTAAGCCCATAAATTCAGTGCTTAAACTCACCTGCTTATTCCTGTTGCTGTCGTTATTGTTGCTGTTGCTGTTGTTGCTGTTGTTGCTGTTGTTGTTGTTGTTGCTGCTGTGGTTGTTGTGATTGTTGTTGCTGCTGCTGCTGCTGCTGCATCTGTTGTTGTTGTTGTTGCTGTTGTTGTTGTTGTTGTTGTTAACGTTTTTAATCCATTTATTTGTGGCTGACAGATTTTTAAGCTCTACAACAGCCATTGCTATAGTATGTTGATTGGTTTTACTAATCTATATATATATATATTTATATATATATAACTGATATATTTGTGTATATATATATGTGTGCACATATACATATGTATTTGTGTATTTATATGTTATTTGATTTGAGTTGAGTTGAATTGAGTTGTATGTAGTTAATCAGCACTGTTTAATATCAATGCACATTTTGTTGCATTGTTTCTTTGCTTTTACACATTGTGTGTAAATTGTTAGGGTATTTATTTAATTTATTTGCATTGGTAAATATATATATATATATATATATATATATATATATGTGTGTGTGTATAAATCTTTTTGTTTTAATAAAAAATAAAATTTATATATTTTGTATTAATTTTGATTTGTTTTCTATTATTTATTTATTTATTTATTTAAATTTATTTTTTTTATTGCTTTTCTTCTTTCTTTGAGGCACTTATAAAACGCCCGTTTCCACGATAATTTAACAGAGAGTTGAAGAAACACAAACGCAAACACAAAACACAAAACACAAACAGAAACAGAAACAGAAAATACAAAACTGAAACTGAAACTGAATCGGGGAAGACACTTGTTGATACGTCCGTACACGTCGATTGCTCGAAACGGAATGAAATGAAATTTTTACCTTGCGTTATTGTCGCTCTTTTTGTTGGTCTTTGGTCTTTGGTCAGCGTCGCCGGCAGCAGCATTTGATTTCGTTGCGTTGCGTTGCGTTGCGTTGCGTTCCGTTTGCGTTGCGTTCCGCAGTTGCTGCTGCGTCGGCGCTGCTTCATTGGTCTCACGTGTGTGCGCAATGCTCTCTTTTTATTATTTTTATGTTCTTATGCACTCTATCTCTCTTTAACTTGTGTGTGCCTGTGTGTGTGTGTGTGTGTGCGCGCAACATACATAGTATGCTCGTTGTGTGGGACTTCGGTTTTTTGTTTAGAATACGCAAAATAATAACAAAACTAATAATAAACTGCAAGGCAATGCAATTTGAAAGAATTATGCGTATCGCTTGCGCTCTCTCACAATTTGTATGTTACAATTGCTCTCTCTCTCTCTCTCTCTCTTTCTCTCTGTGTGTGTTGATCTGCTCTTGCTCTCTTTTCTTAGACAGTCAACGTTATTGCTGCTGCTGCTGACGACGACGACGACGACGACGACGACGCAACGCAGTTGACGTCGGCTACTTGTTAATAATCGCCTTACGATTATGGCCGCCTTTATCAGCGCCTTTGATCTGCTTAATCGAAAGCCGAAATGGCTTCTGGTTTTCGATTCGGTTTTTTTTTTCGGCTATTTTGTTTTTTTGTTTTTGTCTTTTGGTTTTTGGTTTTTTTTTGTTTTTGATGTGTGGTTGTTGTTTTTGGTTTTGTTTTTTTTTCGGCTTTTGGTTCGCCATCTTTTTGGCTGCTCCTCGCGTTCGCGTTCGTTGCCTAAGTCTTTTGTTTCGTTTTTTTATTTGTATTTTTTGTCTTTGTTTATTTTGTTGCTGTTGTTGCTTTTTATTGTGTCACACTTTAATGCACATTTAATGCTAATTTAGTGTAATTGCAAATTTTTTGCTTTTTTGCTTTTTTTCTTTTTTTTTTTATGGTGGCTCACAGGACTCGCACACACGATTAGTGGCATCAGATCGGCAGCTCAAATAATTCGCATAATTTTTATGCTTTTGTTTTCTTTTATATATCTAGATATATATATATATATATATATATGTATAAATTTTTATTTATTTTTTTTTTTTTAATGCCCCGCATTTTTGTGTTTTATGATCGCGCGGCGTTTCTTGGAAAGAGTCCGGTATATCGCCATGGCCCTGGGATACGTTGTACGTAAGTATGTTTGTTGTGCGGAATATGTGGGACGGCGGCTTAAGCACATAAAATCTCAATAAAGTAGTCAGCCGCGACTTTATCTAATTGTAAATCTAAAAAGAAAAATAAAAAAAAAAACAGAGAAAAAAAAAACAAAACAAAAAAATAAAAATAAATAAATAAGCAACAACAACAAGCACACACACACACACACACACACACACACAGAGAGACACACACACATACAGATGTGCATACAATAAATGTTTAATTCCCATACGAAATTGCTGGCAACAAAATGAGGAGAGGAGAAATCATATTGATTCTGTGGCATATGGCATATATATATATATCCCCTCTCTCTCTCTCTCTCTCTCTGTCTCTCTCTCTCTCTCTGCTTCTTAAACATTTATTCGATATATTTTGGTAGTGGGGACATGTGGGACAGGTTTAAGGGACAGCCGAGATACAAGGGAAGCATTTTGGCCCTTCGCCACGCACATTTTCATTTCCATTTCTATACGAAATTCAATTAATGACTGATCATTAAAATATATATATATATATATATATATATATATATATAGCTTTGATATTTTGCCGTTGGCATTGCCGAAATCGAAATATTTCAATCTTTTACGATTTTTCAACCCACGTTAAAGGCGGGCCATAAAATTTTATTTTGCAATTCCTTTTAATAATCAGCGACTAAATTGATTTTCTTTAATAGAGAAATTTGTAGGCCTACAGACATAAACATACAAACATACATACACACACACACACACACATATATATATATATATATAAATGTGAGAGAGAGAGAGATAGAGAGTAAAGTGAGTCGGCAAGTTGAAAGTGAGAATTGGAAAGGCGCTGCAATAACTTTGCATTAAGTACGAATACGACGGGGAGTACAAATGCAATTATAAGGCGGTGCGGCGACATCTCTGGAGATTATTGGATGCGCATACGCACCGTGTGGCACTTGTTGTTGCACGTTACGTTTTAACATTGCCTGCTTGCTGCTTGCTGCTTGCTGCCTGTTGCCTGTTGCCTGTTGCATTGGGGGCAATTAAAACGCCGCTGGAGAGCACGCGATGAATGCCCATAAACATTTAACGCGCAATCAGCAGGGAGTAGTAGTAGTGTGCTTAAAGCATATCACACAACTATACAGGTGTGTTTATGTGTGTGTCTGTCTGTGTGTGTGTGTGTGTGTGTGTGTGGGTAGGGTGGTAGGTTAACTTAAAGCGGGCTGTAACTCTTACCAGCACACAACAATTACAAGAGTCGCACACGGCTTGAGCACAATTTGAAAGCCGAGCATAATGATGATGCCTTCGGCTCAATGAGGATGATCATGATGAAGACGAGTGCTACTTTTCTTAAACAGCAATAGCAATAGCAATAGCAATAGCAATAGCAACAATAACAACAACAACAACAAGTAGAGAGAAACAGATGATCGCCGTTGCGTTGCGTTGCGTTTGCGTTTGCGTTTGCCTCGCTGATGCGGGACATGGACATTCATTTCGCTTAAGCGCACTAACCGGTCGGTGTCTTTGATCCTGGCATTCTATTGTTCCGTTTCAAAGGCCACTATTATGTAAACAATCGGCAGCTTTGATCTTGGCCGCATCAAAGTGTTGCCGCCACCTTTCATCTTTGCCGCATTGCCCAGCGACGCCAGCAGCACCGGCAGCAGCCGCAGCAGCGAGAGCAACAACAACATCAAAACAGCAACAGCAGCGCCAGCAGCAGCTGATAATCGTGTTGATGTTAATGTTGTTCATAATGATGATGCTGTTGCTGTTGCTGTTTGCTGTTTGCTGAAGAAGCAACCACTGCGTAGTTAAAGTTGTTGCTGCTGCTGCTGCTGCTGCTGTTGCTGCTGCCACTGGGCCATATAATTTCGCATGCTAGGCCAGAACACCTGGAGCCGTGCAAATGCTGCTGCTGTTGCTGCTGGCATCATAACTTTCGGCATAATCTTCAAAGTCGCCGTTGCCGCTGCCTTCACACTGCTTGACATAAATCCTGGCAAACACTACGCAGAGTTCTCAGCTCCCTCACTCATGCTATCTCTCTCTCTGTCTCTCTCAGTCTCTATCTCTCTCTCTCTCAGTCTCTATCTCTCTCTCTCTCAGTCTCTATCTCTCTCTCTCTCTCTCTCTCTGTCTCTAATCTCTTAACAGATGCGCAGAGTTCGCGCTCTATAAAGAACTAAAATTTTCAGTTAATGCAACATATTTTATTAACGGGTCAAAGTCAAAGAGCCTTTGATCCTATTGCCGGCTATCAACTGTTGCCACAGTTGCTACAGTTGCCGCAGTTGCCACAGTTGCAGCTGCATGTTGCCTCGATTGCTTCGATTTGCAACAATGTGTGGGAAAAGCAAACAGGTGCTATGGATTTGAGCCAAGCAGCTCTAATTTTAGCTGATTATCAACATAAATGCAAGGGCATATAATGAGCCAAGTTTATATACGAAATTTTTAGGGCTTAAAAAGTTGGCAACAACAACAACAACAACAACATCAACAACAAGTGCCATAAAATGAATAGAGCAAGCATAAGTTAAATTTAGTTTTTGTTTTTTTTTCTTTTTTGGTATACCAAATTGTAACTGTAAATAATAACAGTTAAGTGTCAACAAGGTGGCAACGCTTTTGCACAGTTTTGCCAGACTGAATGTATGCTTAGATTTGCAACAACAACAGCAACAACAACAACATATTTTGGTAGACTCTGCAGAGTGTGGCAGACTTGAAGACAGTTGAATTGGTAATTTTGTTTTTGTTTTTTTTTTTGGGAAGTTAAGTTGATTTTTGCTCTCCCTCTCTCGCTTGCTCTCTTAGTATATATTTGTGTCTCTCTTGTAATTTGTTTTTTTTTTTTTTTTTGAGCGCTCAGTTGGCGGCAAATTGCTGTTGCATGGCCGTCGACAACATCGCTGGCGTCGGCAAAACAACAAAGCGGAATCTCTGCATTGGGCACACGCCATTCCCAACATCAAAGCGCGCCGACTGAGGCACAGATTTCTGAGGCTGCCGCCACCGTTGGGGCAGCAGCAGCGGCAGCGGCAGCGGCAGCAGCAGCAATTCTTGTTGTTGCTGTTGTTGTTGCCGCTGCTGCTCATTTGTGTTTTGAGGCGCATTGTGCGACGCGCGTGTTAAGTGGACTGTGAATATGAAAGGAAAGTTCGGAAAGAAAAGAAAGACAGAGAGAGAGAGAGAGAGAGAGAGAGAGAGAGAGAGAGAAGAGAGAGGGCGACTGAGGAGGAAGAAAAAAAAACAAAAACAACTTTTGCCGCCAAATAAATGCAGACAGGGCAGACGAGGCAACTCCTTACAGCCTTCTACTTACTGTCCAGTCTTAGTAGTATATGCATACATGTATGTGTGTGTCTGAGTGTGTGTGTGTGTGTGTGTGTGTGTGTGTGTGTGCCTACCCCTGCCAGAGTCTTTGCCTCTCTTGGTTCTTAATCAAGAAACGCATCGGCGGCGTATCACAGTAGCACTTTAAACGTAAATTGCTTTTAACATGGTTATTACAATCTTAACGTTTGTCTGGCCATGAAGCACTTCAGGCAGCAGCAGCAACAGCAACAGCAACCTGTTGCTTCTGTCTGTATGTTGTTGCATGCAGTTGCAGCAATAGAAGTCAATGTTGCTTGCTCTTGTCCAGATCTGTTGTTCTTGTTGTTGTTGTTGTTGTTGTTGTTTGTGTGTGTTTTGTGTGCCCGTTAGGTTAGCCAGTTGATCAGTTGCCAGTTGGTTGGCAACGTTTCGATCTCATCATTGGATCTTTGTGTTGCCCGCTTTAGCTTTGGGTCTGTATCTTTAGGCTCTGCATCTGTGTGAATGTCTGTGTATATGTGTCTGTGTCTGGGCTTTTCTGCGTTTCATTTGGAAGATTGTTGTAATTATGATTACGCGATTATGATTGGATTAGTTGTCGGTAGCTTTTTGCTTTAAGTTTTGCCTTAATCGAAATTATTTTGTGGCGGAAATGAGGCAAATGCCAGTCCAGCTGCTAATTAGTTAACGCTCTGCCAACTAACCAACCGCAAAACTGGCCAATAGCCAACAGCAGCAACAACAGCAGCAACAGGCAATGGGCAATGGGTAACAAGCAACAGGTAAGAGACTCAAGGGGCAAAACCAAAAGCAAAACAAAAAGGAAAACCAAAAAGCAAAAGCAGAAGCCGATGCAGAAGCAAAAGCAGAAGCAGATCAAAAGGGCAGGCCGCAGGATTAAGTTAGCCAAGAGCCTTTTGTTGGTAACAGTTTGCGGCTCTTGGCGATAATCTTGCATTTAAATATTTCGCAGAAAACATGCAAATCCGCTGACTTGTCACACCTTGTGCCCAGGTAAGTTCACACACTTGCAACACCAACAACAACAGCAACTAGCAGCAGCAGCAATAACAGCCACAACAAGCTATGGCCTTGTGTATGTGCGTACTATGTATACATGCGTGTGTGTGTGTGTGAGTGTGTTTGTCAGGTGATCAAAGTGCGTGCCGCTGATTAAAAAGGGGGAATTTGTCGCCCTTTTATACCCAATAAATATGCATTTCATTGGGTATACCAAATGAAGCAATTTCATAGTAAAACAAGAACAACAACAACATTATATAGAAGCTTTGATATGATCGAAAAACTATATACATTATGCCAGATTTATTGAAATTCTCTGTAGTAAGTAAGCGATAAATCTGTGGGAGATTCTTTACAAGGTACTTCTATGAAAGACCGAAGAAATGTCGAAGGAAGTAAACGATACAATGAAGATCGTAGGAAGAACGATGGAATATCGCAGAAGTATGGGATCAATTGAATCGAAAGACGATAGAAGGAAAACTCATCAATGGAAATCCAAATAAGAACGCAGGGCGATTGCAGGAAGCTTGAAGAAACATCGAAGGAAGCTCAAAGAATGCTCTAAGGAAGTTCCAATAATAATGGAAAGATCTATATAAAAGAATCTAACAAGAATATCGATGGGTGATCGTGGAGCTAAAGATTGAAGTAAGATCATTGTAAGATTAAAAGAAAACCAATAGAGAAGTCAGTGAAGATTGCAGGAAGATCATAGAAAGATCGAAATAAGTTGAATCAAGAATGATCAAATGAAGATCGTAGCAACAGTTAAAATTGCAGGAAGATCGAGGTTGGTTGATTAAATTGTTCAAATGAAGATCGTAGCAAACATATTAGTACAAGCAAATCAACACCGAGGAAAGGCTTAACTTTTAGGGTAGTTAAATGTGTAGAAGATAGAAGAAGAATCGAAGGAATATTGAAAAAAAGATCAAGGAAAAATTGAAGCTTACTTCAGGGCAATAAAATTCTGGTTATACAGCTGTCCATAAACAGCTTAAAACAAATCTGTTGATTCATAGTTCTAGTGTACAGTATATAGTTATATATGTATATATATTTATTGGTTTGTATTTATATATAGGGTATCTACAGGTAGTTCATAGTGTTGTTAGTGCCGTGTTGGGCTTGTAGCTGCAACAAAACTCGTAAGTATTTAATTTCAGGTAAATTTGTAAGATAAATAATTGTCGCTTACCTGACGCGACGCGCTTCAAAGAACTTCATTGTGTTTTGCATATGCAGCGCATCATCCATTGTATATATATATATATATATATATATATGAGTATGTATGCGTGTGTGTGTGAGTTCGAGAACTTTGGCCAAAAGGACCTTCAAAAGGACCGACTGTATACTGTATATGCCCGTATATGTGATTCTCTGCGTTTGATTGTGCGTAAGCGTAAGCGTATGTACGTGTGCGTGTGTGTGTATAGATTATGGACAACTGCAACGGCGACAAGGAGCGGCATTGTTACCATCACTATGCCCTTTTGTAATATCTCTCACGCTGGGAGCGGATCACAACAGCGGGACATGGACGATCAATAACGCTCAGCCGCACACTTTTGAAGTCGCCTCAAAGACTTCACTCAACTTGGGCTTGTGCTGCATCAAATTTAGGTGGAACTCTGCTAACTCTGGTAACTGCCAACTAAATGTATATATATATATATATATATGTGTGTGTGTGTGTGTGTGTGTGTGTGTGTATGTGTGCCATGCTGTCAAAACACTCAGAATACGCCACACACAGCGTACATCAGTTGTATATCTTATATCGTATATGTATATATGATATTTCTTTTTTAAATATATTATTTTCTTCTTTGTATTTGTATTTTTTGGAGCAGATTGAATCTTCACTCGTCGTCGTCGTCGTCGTCGTCGTCGTCGTCGTCGTCGCATGATGACGAATCGGAAATGGTACCGACGCGGCACCAGCATTGATAATCAATAAGCCGAGAAATGTAAGACCTCTTACACGAGCCAGTCAAAGGGTCCAACCAAAAAAACAAAACAAGTAAAGAAGAGGCCATACAGTTGTCTATGTATGTATGTAAGTGTGTGTGTGTGTGTGGACTGATCTCCCACTGTGCGGCTCATCAAATTGTGCCAAGATTTACGAGCAGCTTGATTGAGTTTTCTTATGCTTTGAATACGGCAAACTTCAGACAGGACCACCATATAGTACATGCACAGCACAGCAAGGGAGCTGACAAGAGATGCCATCAGATGCCAAGAGTTGTGGATCTGGATGTGAATCTGAATCTGAATCTGACTGTGCAACTGAATCTTACTGCTGTATATCGTTTCGTGTATGAGTTGTCCAAAAGCGATGTGCGACATGGTAGTAGACATGAGAGAATTGTTAGTATTCTTTCTGGTCAAAAAGGAAAAAGATAAAGGAAAAAAAAAGGAAAATAAATAATAATATTGTCTGGCAGCAACGATGCATAGTTCCTTATAAGATGACAAATTGTTTTCATACATTTATTGCAACATGTTGTTGATTGATTATCCCCGCAACATTTGGCAGCATACATTTTGAGCGTTCGCAACATTCATTGCAACATTCTGCTTGTAGGCATAAGAAATTTACATGCAAATCGTAAGACAAATAACTTTGTTTCAATATTCATATGAATATATCATTTCTGGAGATATATATATATATATATATATTGTAATTATGTATATTAATTTTAATTTATGTATATAAACTATTAACTAAAGTATTGCCATGATAATGCTGGAATATATACACTTAAAATTGTCTTAAACTAAGAGCCTGATTTACATTGATTGCATTGACGCTCAAGGGTTGTTCTTCTTTGGTAGAAGTTATTATTCATTAGCTCGCTATTAAGGACTCATTGATTCAATAGAGTAAGAAGCATACTTCTGGCATACTTCTCTGCGTCATTTCTTTCTTTGCCTTTTGCCATTTGAAAAAAGGATAAAGGGAGCTAATCGATATGTAACAGGTGCAAACAATCATCGGAGACCCCATAAAGTATATATATTCTTGATCAGGACAACAATAAAAGTTGATCTAGCCCTGTACGTCTGTCCATCTCTATGAACACCTGTTTCTCAGACTCTAGAATGCAGCGGCAACAGCGGCAACAATGGCAACACCATATGCTGCTGCTTATCTTAACTTTGCTACAACATTTAAGCTGCCAACCGCCTTCTACTTGGCATGTGCAACTAAACTTTTAAATATATATATATTATATTTTTTTAATTTATCATATATTTGTTTTTTTTTTTTTTTGGGGGGGGGAGGGGGAGGGGAAAGTCACAACCACATCATAAGTACTTTATGGTCAAGACAACTAGGAAATATAGATGAACAAAAACTATATATACCAATACACGAAATATGAAATGCTCCTTTTTTTAAATATTTCAATATTTCAATAATCTTATATATCATTTTATATATTTTAATTATAAATATATTAAAATGAAAAGATCTGAAGGTAAACCAAAGTAACCTTAAAGACTTGGGTATCCCAAAGTGTACTTTCTACTACAGTTTGCTTAAACTATTTGGGAATTACAATTTTTTATTCTCTTTTTTTTAAGTTTTGACTTACTCATATGTAATATTTAGTTATACTATATTTCTGACTTAACAAAACATTGTTAGAAGCAGAGGAAACTTAGAGAAAAAATTAAAGTTTTTCATTGATATTATGTAGAGGCCTTGGGTTCGAGTCCCAGCTAGGGCATTAGGGTTTGTGCCTATAATTATCACACGTCAACACTCCATACGTTGATTCAAATATTCAAATATTGTCGAATGCCTCCACAAGATTTGCTGACCAGACGCTAAACTAGCAAGATGCAAGGCGTTAGGGTTAAACTGTCACCATAATTAAAGAGGAGCAAGCACAGATATAGCTCCTCTTCCCAGTAGACAATCTAACAAGAGTTAAAATTATAAGTGCGAAAAAAAAATAGAAAATAATTTGTCGGGTGTAATCGATACAAAAAACCCTTTGTCCACACACACACACATATATATACGGTTCCTCCAATCATCCAAAGGATTTAAAAATTTAATTTTAAATATAAAAAAAATTGTATTCAACAGCAACTCGAACCGTGCCTAAACAGCAATAAGGAGTTGATGCTACACCCTACACCACAGAGCCAACTTGACACAATGTGGCAAAACAAACTTTAAGGCAAGCCCATATTAAAAACATTTCATATTGTCACTAGAATTTAATTTAAGAAAAGAAAGTTGTAATTCCCAAATAGTTTAAGCAAACTGTAGTAGAAAGTACCCTTTGGAGAGCTCAACTTGTTAAGGTTACTTTGGTTTACCTTCAGATCTTTTCATTTTAATATATTTATAATTAAAATATATAAAATGATATATAAGATTATTGAAATATTGAAATATTTAAAAAGGGAGCATTTCATATTTCATGTATTTGTATATATGTCCCACGTGAAGTATTGATTTCCTTTGACGTATGAAGTGGTGTGGTTTTCACTCCCAAAAAAAAAAAAAAAAAAAATAAATAAAAATAAAAAATAAATAAAAATAAAAAATAAATAAAAAAAAATCCAAAAATATATAATACATTGAAGAATTATATCGAATATAATATAACCGAAGGTAGAAGCCGACGGCAGTTAAAATGTTGTAGCAAAGTTAAGACAAGTTGCAGCAACAGGTGTTGCCGCTATGTTGGTCTTTACTACAACTTAACCGCCGCCTGCATTCCATTGTACTCTGACCTACGCATTTAAGCATGCATACGCTTATGTGTCAGGCCCATAAAAACCAATACTTTGGCTTTAGTTGGGTGTATCCGACAAAGAGCACCCCTTTGCGCCCACATGCACAGATATCTAAGAGAATCCATATGTAGCCAAATCAAGTGGATTGTGAAGAGCGTGCCACAATGCCCCGCATTATGCTCACCAATGTATTACCTCATTTGACAGCGCTGGTGAGGTCATCCAACGACTGAAGAACATACTAGTGAGGGTCTATGGTGATTAGGCAAGAACTTAAGTCCTGATTCGTATATAATCATTCTACATTTTGTATCTTTTGAAGATTTTCCGTTCGGGATGTAACACCAAAAAAAAAAAAAAACAAGTCTAATATGCAACGACAATTTGAGCCCGGTACCAAAAAGATATATAAAGTTGAGGCTACAGTCTACCCCAGAGAGCCAACTTGCCACCAAGTGCCAAAACAAACTTAAAGGCAACGCTTGCTAAGGTATCGCCTTTAAAATGGAGCCAATTGTAGAAATAATCTTATAATACCCGCATAAAGTATATATATTCTTGATCAGGACGATTAACCGAGCTGATTTAGAACTGTGTATGTATGTCTATGTAGTATGAGTCTATACAAATATTATACGTATTAATAACTATTAAGATAAATAATAGAATAGGTAGGAATCAGAAATTCATAGAAGGATTTTAAGCATTTAAGTATTACTGAATAATATAATGCTTTATAGGTTTCATCTAAGATTACTTATATATATGTTATAAATCATATAAAAATATATACTGAGTAATATAGTTTAATGTTAGGAATCAGTATATATATATATATATATATATATATATATATATATATATATATATATATATATATATACTCACAAACTAGAAAAAATTGTTTCCTTTCTATATTTATTTTAAATAAAACTTTGAACTTTATTTTAAAGTTGAACAAACTTAAATTTTGTTATTGTTAGCACTTATGCTATATATAGTAAGGTATTAAGACTAATACTGAGTGTATTATAGTTATAAAGATTACTTTAGTTTTTAGTTTTAAAGCAATTTTCAATCCATTTTCCGATTTGTGAAAACCTATAACTCAATTGAAGCAAATTCTGTTTATTTTTTTTGCTCTGAAATAAGTGCCTGAAATTGCAAATTTGCATTAAAAAAACTGCATTAAATGTTTTTAATTCCAATATTTTAAAATTACATTTACTATTAGTTACTATTTTCGAGTGTTTACTGTACAGTTAATAGTTGATAAATAAACAGACTGGCATCACTTCCTTTTGGCATATTTCATAGATTCATCACAACTGTTTACCAAGTACATTGAAGAACTTAAAAATATTTGATGGCTATATATATACTATATATATAATAGACTTATACTTCATACTACATATATGTACTATATATTATATACTGTATAATATGTACATATTAATATATATGTACTATGTTTACATAATCGATGGGAAGTGTCTGCTTCCATATGAAACACCTGAACACAGTTCGAATCATAGGAAGCAGGTGTTTATTTTCATTTTCTTAATATTTTTTGGGTATGAGAATCAAGGTTTTATGTCAGATTATATATCAATAGTTGTGAGTATATAAAGCCTATGAATGATACAAAGTTATTGTTAGTAAAGTTCACAATGCGTTTGATAATTGTTGCAACTTTTGGGCTGATCTCTTGCCTCATATTGGCCCAGTTGGTTAGCAGTCAATATTCTGAATACACTGACGATAACAAAAACAACAACACTAATAATATTGATAACGGTGTTAGCGGCGGTGATTATGAATATACTGGTGATAACGATAATGGGCTAAGTAGCAGTGGCTCTTCAGCAAGTTCTGGTACATCTTCGTCTCAATTGCGTAAATTGTTGCAACGGTTGAGGGTGCAACGTTTGCGGGCGTTAAGGCGTCGTAGACGTCCACAGAGAAATCAGGGCTGAAATTGTTGCATGCTACCAATTAAAGTAATTAGTTAATGTTTAAATATAATTAACTATATAAAATATGGTTTGGTTTGGTTAGTAAAACTAAAATTTATTAATTGAAATGTGAATCAATATCTATAACAATTTTCTTTTTATACATTTATAACAAAACAAACAACTATTAAAATAAAAATAAAAAATAAATTTAATTGTATTATTTAAAGCTTTTTATTTTAATTAAATATATGTGGATATATAAAGTTAAAAAAAAATAATTTAATGGTAATATAATTTATACAATTAATTTATAATTAATTTTTATTAAAATAATGTAATTCTGATAATATTTTTTGTATTTTTTTTATAATACGGGAAAAGGCTAAAAGAAAAAAAATTTTTTTTTATATATTTATAATAAATCAGGTTATTATTAATATATTTAATTATTTATTATTTATATGAGAATATAAAATATATTTAAATATAAATATAAATATGATTTACTTTTTATTTATTTAAGACAATATTATTAAAAAAGGAAAATGTTAATAAATATATTTAATAAAAATTAAAATTAAATAAATAAATTAAATAGGTAATAATTTATATAAATAATTTAAAACTATAAATTTAATTTAAAATAAATTTAACAATATTATAATTAAATTATATAATATTATAATTTAAATAACATTAAATGAAATGGTAATAAAAATGGATTAAAAGTATGATAACTATATAAATAATTAATTAATAATGAAATATAAACTATTATATAATATAGTAAATAATATATTTTGGACTATTTTAAATTAAATATTAATGGAAAACAATAATGTTTATAATCAAAATAAATAATCAATAATACAGGCAATAACATATATATAATTAATTATAAATTAAATTTATTTATAAGAGTTAAGAATTTTTGAATGATATCAAATGAAATGTAGTTGAGGTAGGTTTATTATTTTTACCCAGCTCTTACTTTTCGCTGTCTCACTCAGTCTCTTTTGTGTCTCTTTCTATCGTATATACATGTTTGTTGAGGTCCGTTAACCTTTCTGCATTCGTTTATATTCATGATGATGATATAGGGGCCCATTTAGCCAAGTTGCATTGTTGTTTATGGGATGACAAATTGCGCTGATATTGCAACATGTTGATTGAACGCACACGCGGAAACATTGTAAGCCAACATAGGCTGATTGATGCAGGGGCAAAAAGGGAGGGAAAAGTGGGGATCTTTTTGTTCTGGCTGCTGATCATGGACCCATTGCTGCTGCTGCTGCTGCTGTTACTGCTGCTGTTGTTGTTGTTGTTGTTGTTGTTGCTGTTGTTATTGCGGTTGTTGCTGTTGTTGCGGCTGTTGTTGTTGTTGCTGTTGTGTGCGCGTGCGCGTGCTCAGTTGTTGTTGAGGCTGGAGGCTCGAGGCTGGAGCTTAGCTCGTCTCCGAGATTCGAGAGTTGCCGCAACAGGCGCGTTGTTTTTCTGTTTTTTTTTTTATTTTTTCTTTTTACACAATGCAGTAGAGCGGCGCAGCAACGGCGGTGCCGCAGCGGCCGCATGAAAACCCAAAGAAATAAAGAAATAAATAAAAGAGGCAACAGCATAAAAAAGAATAAAAAACACAAAGAAGACTCGAGATGCCGACAAAGTAATAAACCAATTAGGACATCAAAGTGTTCAACCGACAGCAGCAGCGGCAGCAACAGCTACAGCAACAGCAACAGCAACAGCAACAACAACACCAACAACAACACTAGCAACAACAGCAACAACAGCAGCAGCAGCGGCAGAGCTCAACCAGAGATCACAGAGATTTGCGCTGATCCGACTTTGATTCTAAGCTACAAAACGCAACCTACATATGTCGCCAGCTCTCTCACCTGGGCCCTAAGGGTCTCCAGTTGCTCCTCATATCCACAACAGCTCAACCAACTATATATCCCCTCTCATTGTAGATCCGTCTCTCGCTCACTATCTCTCTCTCTCTCTCTTTCTCTACCATTCTCTATCAGTATCTACGCTTCGTCTAGGCAACTGTTTGGGATTCTCTTACCAATTTTTTTGTTTTTATTTTGTTTTTGTTGTTTGTTTGTTTGTTCAGCGCATGCGGAAATGGTTAGGATGGAGGCCAAGCAAAGGATTAACGGAAATGGTAAATGGTAATTTCTGAAACTGGAGCTACATTATAAGTCTGCATAAGGTTTATCGTATTTATAGATCTTTTTATAGTTCATCCTATAAAATTTAATTGCTTTAACTTCAACTTCGTTTTATAAACTGATTTTCTTTTAGCTCTTTATAAGTCTTAGTTAAACCTTCGACAATAGCCTTGAATCTGCTTGTTTGGGTTTTTAGTATATATATATATATATATATACATATATATATATATATACATATATATATATATATATCATATATATATATATATATATATTAAATTCTGCTATTAATCGATTATTTTAACTTTAACTTATAACAAAATTTATACATAATCCGGTAGAAAAAGTAAGGGACTTGGGCTCAAACTTAAGCTTGAGCTTAAGATTATAGTTAGTGTCAGTTATATAGTAGTAGATATAACATATCGGTAGAATTAAATATAAAAAAAATAATAATTTTAAGGATATTTTATTCTTTTATATTCACATTTTTTAAAAGAATTAGTAAAATACTTGAAACACTGGAGCTAAATACGAAACTGAAAATTATTGCATGAAGCAGTTCCTCGTGGATTTATATATGATATAATAAAGATATATATTTAAAATATATATATGTATATTTTAATTATTTATTTATTTTTTATTTATTTATTTAATATTGAATTAGTTTATTTATTTATTAGCAATTTAATTAATTTACTTTTATTTATTTGTTTATTTATTTATTTATTTAATGCCAGCTATGAGCAGACGAGTCAAACCAAGCTTAGAAATAATAAATTTGGAAATTATATTTAAAAATGAAAACTTAGGCTAAACTTGAAAACAATAAATGGAAATCAAAGAAAATTGAATAAAGAAAAAGAAAAAAATAAAAATCATTTTATGTAAAAATAAAATAAACATTAAACTTAAGCTCTTAGTGCGAGTTCTGTTGAAATCAAATCATAATTTCAATTGAAATAAAATTTGGGTTAAAAAATTAAGGCCTAAAATTTTAGTTATATGGCTTAAATTCAAGTTTATAAAGTTGGCTTACATTCAAATTGCAAATTGCCTTTCAAATGATCCATTTATAAATTGATCGAGCACCTTGGCCAATGAATAGAACATTCTGGCCACAATTTAGATTTGATTATTGGCTGTGGCTTTGTGCCACTTTTGTTGCTTAGCCATCCATATGCCAAGATTATGTAGATTTGGTTCGTTATCATCTAAATTATCGTCGCATGTCGTCCCAAATTGAGTTGAATTAGTTGGACAAAGAGTTTGGGTCGAACTCAAAGGGAGGGGGGGAAGGTGAAGTTGAAGTTATAGACAGACCCAATACACCCCCGCTGACCCGCCAAAATGAGGCATTCATTAGGCATGCAAAAGGCACATAATTAAGCCACAATAAATAGCTTTGGCAGTAGTCCAACAACTTTGATATGGAGCATATACCACTAATAACTGAAGCCTCCAACAACATCAGCAACAGCAATAACAATAATAACAACAGCAACAGTTGTTGTTTATATACCAAATGAAGGCATAATTAAATCATAAAACTTTGAGCACATCATTAAAATCATTAAAATTGCTACTCGACTTGAGGAGCCAATAACAACAACAACAATTTAAGCAAAATTAAAATGCATATTTATATATACTATACTATATATATATATATTTATATATAACAAAAAAAAGAACAAAATATAATGAAATAAAATATATAAAATAAATATTTTGTATATTTATAAAGATTTTTGTTTATTAACTCAAATGGCGCTTGGTCGCTGATTTGATTGGATCATCGGATCAGCGGCAACATTAGTTGTTATTGGTATCAGTATTGGTATCAATGTATTGGTATTGGTAGCGACATATTTTGTAACCTGGTTTGATACTCCCACCAATATGCCCCACCAACAGCTCTCCTCTCTACAATTTAACTGATTCAGAGGCGTAGTCGGAAGCGGAGTTTAAAACCAATGGATAGCAGTAAAGGCAAAGGCTGAGGCAGAGGCAGAGGCAGAAGCAGCAGTTGAAATTGAGACAGAGACTGACTTGGCGTCAGCATTTTGGATTTGTGTGTAGCTCGGCACGTGGTAAACGAGATGCACGCTTCAAAGGCGCCGGCTACGGCCCACCTAAAAAGATTAAATTGAATACCAAAACAGCAACAACAACAACCAACCAACAACAAGCAACAAGCAACAACAATAACAAGTAACAAGCAACAGTTTCAGCCTAAACTGGTTGCAAACGCACATAAACAATTTAAGCCGAAAAGAAATCGCTGCGCTGGTTACTCTAACGATACCCAACGATATACCAAACATCCAAAAAAACGTCAAATGCTACCTTCAATGTTATTTTCTATATAATATATTAGGCTTTTTTATGTTAACACCCTGTAAACAGGCAACTCACCTACACAACAGCTTTCAAGGTATACAAATTCTACTACTATTATACTACTATAATATTCTTAAATGATCTTAAATAATACTTAAATAAACTATATTATATATTGTTTTATGCAACGTTATCTATTTTAATATATAAACTTTCTTATATTATATTTATAGTTTACTCTATAGTTATAGATAAGTTTTTATTTTAATATATAAACATTCTTATGTTATAGTTATAGTTTACGCTATAGTTATAGATAAGTTTTTATATTCTTATATAAGTATATAAGTATATAAGCATTCTTATGTTATAGCTATAGTTTGCTATATAGTTATAGATAAGTTTTTATTTTAATATATAAACTTTCTTATGTTATAGTTATAGTTTACTATATAGTTATAGATAAGACCGATAAGTTCCTCATACAATTTAGTACAAAGAGTTAAGGAGTCAAAATAAATTTGAATATTTAGATATAAAAATTAAACACAGAATGTTAAAAATAACAGAGTTACCATATCCTGAGAATATATATAAATAATTTAATATATATTTTATTTTTATATAGTTTTTATTGTTTTAATTTTTATTTTTATTATAATCCATTTTATACTTCCTTGCAGTAAGTTTCCCGCAGAATCTAGGGATAATCTGTCTAACTGATACTTTCTTTACTATTTATATTCTGTTTATATGTATAAAAGTTATAATAGGTAATAAACAGACTTTTTTAGGTCTTCCTAAAGGCAATGACAATGTGAAACATTTTGCACTTCATCAAATTTAATACAAACGTTCAGTGAAAGCTAATGAAATAATGAAACTGAAAGGCTATAGATTGTAATAGATGCTGAATAGGTATATATATATACATAATATATATATCTATGCTATTCAAAGATTAATCAGCGAGTATACTAGGTTACAATTGTAAATAAGTTAACTGAAAGTTAACTCAATTTCATGCATAAATTTAACTGGTAAATAAAATATTTGCAAGAAATAAAGCAAAAGGATGTGAAGTTTATATTTAAACTATCTAAGTGTATAACTTGTATATATATATATATAATATATATGCTTAATATATGCTTGATCTAAGCCATAGATTTGATAAATAATATACTAGTTAAAAATTGTATTTAGTTTAACTGAAAGTCTTAAATATAACTGATAAGTTCCAGTATAATAATAATAAATGGTATCTTTAAGTCAATTCAATAATTTGGACTTTATATATTCCTAGTTGTTTCTAAATTTGTTTTCTTTTTTTTGATTTTTTTTTGTTTTTGTTTTTGGTTTGGTCACCAACTGTTTGTGTGGAGGTAGCGTCGACAGCGTCGCTGGCGTTGGCGGCGTTAGCGGCGTCGGCGGCGTCGGTGGCTGCTGCAAGAGATCAATTTGAATTGGAATTTCAAAGAGACCGCATTTCATTTCACAAAGTCAAAACAGTTAATTTATATCATGTCGCGACTACTGGTCTTACTGATTTTGCATTTTGGACTGGACTGTTCGACTGTTGTTGTTGTTCGTTGTTTGTCGTCTTTCGAAATTGAAATATGAAAATGAAATCAATTTGGTTAAAAAGAAAACCTGATTAGCAGCAGCACAATCACAATGTATGCAGGCGGACTTGGTTTAGCATTTTGTTGTTAGATTCCCCTCTTTTGGCCCATTCAACGTGTCCCCTTAAAGCTCTACCACATTTCAGCGACGGAATGAATCCTAAAATTTAATGATTGTCGTCGACGTTGTCGCCATCGCCATCACCAGCGCCATCGCCATCGCCATCGCCATCGCCATCGCCACACAAATTAGTCAGATTATAAATGTATATACAGATATGTGCGGTCATAAATTCTGCTTTTGATTTTACGTTTTTGAATCGGTAACGAATTAATTCGAAAGATGCAAATTGTTGCTTACTGAAACTGAATGGAAGCCGCAATGAAATCGAAATGAGATAATGCCTGTTACCCAGACAATATCTATATCTATCTATATATACTTATTGTAATATATATATCTATATATATATACAGACATTTCTTTATATACATATGCTTTCTTCTTATACTTCTTTTCTTGAAAAGATATAAAATTACTTGATTGCATTTCGTCCTTTTGTATGGCCTTGATGGCTGCTGCGTAACTGAGTAGCTTGGACAAGGACACGGTGTCAGCAGGTGCATATAAAAGGTGCCGCTGA
Organism: Zygothrica quintamaculata; assembly: GCA_037044455.1. NCBI lineage: Eukaryota > Metazoa > Arthropoda > Insecta > Diptera > Drosophilidae > Zygothrica > Zygothrica quintamaculata. Next base: position 54,588 of record JBAMBS010001990.1, read on the forward strand.
GCTCGGCTAATTTCAAATTACACACTTCATTCGTCTAGGATAGGGCAACATTATTAAACTGTGAGCTGTGACCATTGGACGGGGTATTTGCAGGTGGACGGGGGTGGGGGTAATATCAACGTTAACGTTAACGTCAACGACAACGTTAGCATCAAAGTTTGCGTACCTAAAAACCGCTTTCTATGGCAACCGCAATTGACAGCGTGCCCATTGCCGGTCGCTCTGATCCTGTACATCAAAGATTAAAGGCCGCCCGCACCGCACTGCACCGCACCGCACCGCACCGCACCGCACGGTATCGAGCTGTGACTACCCCCCGCCCAATTCAATTCAATCCCTCATCCCGTGCTCAATGTATGCTCTATATAATGTGCGTGCAAGATGAATTTTTCGGCATTATAGTGTAGCATGTGGGTATGGCTTATTTTAAAGCAATTAAACCATTCTGAAGCGTGTCTTTTTTCTCAGTTTGAGAACCAAGTGAAAATCCATCCCATAGCATATGCTATCTACAGTAAGGACACTTTTACCTATTGTACACGCTCTCTATGGCTTTCATCTCTGCCGCTAACAGGCCGTGGGCGTTTCAAATAATTTCCTATCTGATTTGGGCTTAATTGGTTTACTGCGTAATACACACACACACACACACACACACACAGATAGAGAGAAAGAGAGATAGTGATAGAATAAGAATAATGCTAAGAATTTATAACATGCTCTTAAATATAAGAAAACGAATGCATTTGACAAGGCAATGATTGATATTGCATTGTCTTTTAACTATAAATCTTCACATCCTTTGGGATACTAATACAAATGTTAAGCTGCCATTCGATATGCTCATCAATAACAAGCAAGAGCTGTCAGTTTGTTGCATGTTTTAAAATCTTTGCCTGTTTCCCCTAACAGCTTAATGTTATAGCTAATATAATAGCGCAGCCTCAAAGTATGCTATGCTATTTGTAACATACTTGTCATACAAGTGGTTGTTTACATGGCTAAGCTACATTTAATACTTAAGTCACGTTAAGTGAACTAAAAATGCGTAGGCATGTTTTGAGCTCTTTACCAATACCTTTCGTTCGGAGCTGCTGTTAACTTAGCAGAGTTCCGCACCAGCAATTAACAGTGTCGTTGCATTGACTATATAACAAATTGTACACACAAAATAAGGACCTGAATTAGGTCGAAATTGGAAACAGAAAAAAGACCCAAGCTTGTATAAGAGGAAATGGAATAATATCCTTTCGCTGGAAGGCTTCATACCCATTAAAAGGTACTAATTTCGTAATTCAAATTGACTTCATCTAACGGTCAGCTCTCTCATAACAACAACGTACTTGATCTGCTTATATGAAAATAAATGATATTAATAAAAAGTAATATATATTTATATATATATGTATACCAGGCAAGCATACATGCATATATATATATTTTCTGTTATATATTTTTTATATATTTATATTTCTATATATATATTAATAACAGGCAAACAGAAAACATACAGCATACTTGTAATTGTAGAACAGTTTTGCTGGAATTATAAACTTTTCAATTTACAGCTGGCAGCACTGCCATGAAACTATGCAGCAACTTTTAATGTATTATGTTAGCCTGGTATTTGACAATGTAAATGAATCAATTAATTCATCTTATTCATCTGGTCAATGCAACATTTCTATACTACACAGAGTATAACTCTAAAGGCAATATATTCGTTGGATAAACTTATAGTTATTCCTTCTAATTAATCCAATGGCTATGGTATATATATGTTGCCATAGAAGCAGTTTTAATATATAAAATATCCGATTCTATATATATATATATATATATGTATATGTGAACTCATTGATTTAGGACGAAAATGGTGCTGGCGACAGTTTTAATTAAAATAAAAAAATAAATAAAATCAGTCACTAAATTTGATGCCCCAGAGACAAAATTGAAACAAAAGTCAACTTGATTTGTATAAATATATATAGTATATTTTATTTATTGCATTTATAAAATATATTTTTACAGCAATATATACATATATATATACATATAAATAAAATATATATTTATTTATTTAATAATTGTCTTTGAGCAGCTTAAAGCAGTTTAAGAAATGCCCGAGAAATTTTAAAAGTAACAAAATGTTTTATACAATATCAAGAATTCTATAGGATAGAGCCTGTGGCACGAATTGTGTCTGTTTACTCGTAAGTCATGCTTCATGCAACAGGACACCACTTTGATAATAAAATAAAGCTGCTGGTAAATTGGGTTGAGAGTAAAGATACTTAATGCAACTCGAAGCTTGTTGGCGAATAATGTCATCAACTTTAGGTTGTTTTCGGTTGCTTCCTTTATTATCCTTGATGCATACGTATACGAGCAATACTTAAGTATTTGCAACTCTTTTCATGTTTATGTTTATTTTAGTGTCAATTCCATGCAACTTGCAGCATATACAAGCAAATTGAAGTCAGTAAGTCCTAGTATGTATGCCATATTCTTGTATCCTTGTAGCACTCAATAGGACTCACTGCTGGATGTTTTTGAAATGATTTTTACAATATTTCTGAGCAGCTTTTTGTTTCGGCATAAAATCTGATTATATTTGCAGAGGAAAAGGTGTTATGTGCCTGAAAATTAACTAAAAAAACCCTTCAAATTTAAAAGAAAATGCAACAACCTTGTGATGAATATAACTGCAAGCCTAGAAAAGGAGCTGATTCAGCTGGACAGAATATGTTGCGATTCAATGCTGCGCCTTAAGCTGCATAGAAAAGTGTTGCAGCTAGAGGCGATTAACTGATGGAAATATAGGGAATCTTTAAGGGAAACGCCTATTTACAATTCTCATTACAAGACCTTTCTTTTTCCTAATATATGTAAAGGGTCAAGGGTTAGGCATATTTCATATTATTCTCTCGTCCCTTTGCCTTTAAAAAGGAAATGCACAAAGTCGAAAAGTATGTAACAGGTAGGAATAATTGTCGGAGACCCCATAAAGTATATATATTCTTGATCAGGACGACACTACGAGTCGATCTAGCCCTGTCCATCTGTCCATCTCTATGAACACCTGTTTCTCAAAGTCTATAAGAGCTAGAGCAACCAAATTTGGAATTTAGGTTTGATATTTTCATACGCTAGATAAGTTTGTTTTACATTTTTGAACTCCGCCCCCCCTCCTGGCCTGACATAACGGTATGCATTCTAAAGTAATCGGAATGCAGCGGCAAAGACCTTCGGCTGCAGCTTGTCTTAACTTTGCTACAACATTTTAGCTGCCACCGCCTTCTACTTGGCATGTGCAACTAAACTTTTTTATATATATATTATATTTTTAAATTTATTATATATTTATTTTTTGTTTTTTTTTTTTTTTTTTTTGGGAGTGAAAACCACACCACTTCATACGTCAAAGGAAATCAATACTTCACGTGGGACATATATACAAATACATGAAATATGAAATGCTCCCTTTTTAAATATTTCAATATTTCAATAATCTTATATATCATTTTATATATTTTAATTATAAATATATTAAAATGAAAAGATCTGAAGGTAAACCAAAGTAACCTTAACAAGTTGAGCTCTCCAAAGGGTACTTTCTACTACAGTTTGCTTAAACTATTTGGGAATTACAACTTTCTTTTCTTAAATTAAATTCTAGTGACAATATGAAATGTTTTCAATATGGGCTTGCCTTAAAGTTTGTTTTGCCACATTGTGTCAAGTTGGCTCTGTGGTGTAGGGTGTAGCATCAACTCCTTATTTTGCTGTTTAGGCACGGTTCGAGTTGCTGTTGAATACAATTTTTTTTGTATTTAAAATTAAATTGTTAAAGCCTTTGGATGATTGGAGGAACCGTATATATATATGTGTGTGTGTGGACAAAGGGTTTTTTGTATCGATTACACCCGACAAATTATTTTCTATTTTTTTTCGCACTTATAATTTTAACTCTTGTTAGATTGTCTACTGGGAAGAGGAGCTATATTTGTGCTTGCTCCTCTTTAATTATGGTGACAGTTTAACTCTAACACCTTGCATCTTGATAGCTTAGCGTCTGGTCAGCAAATCTTGTGGAGGCATTCGACAATATTTGAATATTTGAATCAACGTATGGAGTGTTGACGTGTGATAATTATAGGCACAAACCCTAATGCCCTAGCTGGGACTCGAACCCAAGGCCTCTACATAATATCAATGAAAAACTTTAATTTTTTCTCTAAGTTTCCTCTGCTTCTAACAATGTTTTGTTAAGTCAGAAATATAGTATAAATAAATATTACATATGAGTAAGTCAAAACTTAAAAAAAAGAGAATAAAAAATTGTAATTCCCAAATAGTTTAAGCAAACTGTAGTAGAAAGTACACTTTGGGATACCCAAGTCTTTAAGGTTACTTTGGTTTACCTTCAGATCTTTTCATTTTAATATATTTATAATTAAAATATATAAAATGATATATAAGATTATTGAAATATTGAAATATTTAAAAAAAGAGCATTTCATATTTCATGTATTTGTTCATATGTCCTACGTGAAGTAATGATTTCCTTTGACGTATGAAGTGGTGTGGTTTTCACTCCCAAAAAAAAGAAAAAAAAAACAAAAAATAAATATATAATAAATTTAAAAATATAATATATATATAAAAAAGTTTAGTTGCAAATGCCAAGTAGAAGGCGGTGGCAGCTAAAATGTTGTAGCAAAGTTAAGACAAGCTGCAGCCGAAGGTCTTTGCCGCTGCATTCCGATTACTTTAGAATGCATACCGTTATGATGTCTGGCCAGGAGGGGGGAGGAGCTCAAAAATGTAAAAGAAACACTTATCTAGCGTATGAAAATATCAAACCTAAATTCCAAATTTGGTTGCTCTAGCTCTTATAGACTCTGAGAAACAGGTGTTTATAGAGATGGACAGATGGGGACAGGGCTAGATCGACTCGTCTTGTCGTCCCTGATCAAGAATATATATAGTTTATGGGGTCTCCGATGATTATTTCTACCTGTTGTATAATTTTCATTTATGCAAATTTCTCTTAGCTCTGTTTTTCCATTTTCAAAGGCAAAGAGTTAAAAAAGGAATTACAAAATGAATTTAATTAAAATTAGATAATAAAATTTATATAAAATTTTTGTTTATTATACAGAATTTAAGTAGTATTATTATATGGCATATATGCATACTTGATGTGCATTAATTTGAAGACATTGATTAACTGTAATACAAACATAATGAGAGTAATTAAAATGATCTTTAAGTAAGTGTTTGCATTGCTTAGAGCTCGTATATAGATATGCTAGTAGTGCTTGGTGAGTATGTATTGTTATTTTGGCTTTAGATTAAAATCAGTTTCCTTTTTGTTATAAGCACACAAATACACTTACATACTATATACACACACACACACACACACACATACACTTAACACAGTAAGTGCTAGATGCAAGTAAATACGGCATAAGTATGTCTATAGTAAAGAGCTCATACGCGTTTCCATAGTTCATAGGTCAGTTCATGGTAGTTGAATTAGTAAGGGTGTGGGGATGGGGGAGGAAGTAATGTGAATTGAATGTAGGGGAAAAGAGAAGCACTTTTAGCTTTTAGAAGGCATAGCGAAACGCGGCTAAGCCTTATCATTTATCATGCTGGCAACGCATCCTATCATGAGTACCAGTATGACTGTGAGTATGAGTATGAGTATGAGTGTGTGTGTGTGTGTGTGTGTGTGTGTGTGTGTGTTGGAATACAAGTATATATACTTATATCACTGGGCCGTGCATTATGCTTCAGTGACAACAATAACCACTTCAGAGAGCCAAACAAACTCAAGTCAAATACTTACCGTTGGGTCAACAAGACTATAACAATCGATCGATTCTCTGGTGTGGGAGGTCAACTTGAGTTATTCTATTGTGCTTGTGTGTGTGTCTGTGTGTGTATTGTTGTACACATATATTTTATAGGAATTTCTTATTTGAGAAAACTTTTCCAGAGTCACGCTTACTTTGGCATCTCAAAGGGCTAAGCAACTGACCAAATCAGCTGCAGGATAACAGCCAAAAAAAAAAAAAAAAAATAAACAAACAAAAAACAACGAAAGAATTTTAAAGTTTTTTGCTTAAACAACAACAGCAACAACAACAACAACAATAGCTACATAGTAAATTGTAAACATATGCAACAATTTGGCTTTTTTTTTTTTTTTTTACTATTTTTCACTGTTGTTTGTTGCATTTTGTTTGCTCAGCTTTGTTGCATCTGTTTTATTAATGCATTTGGCTAAAATGCTAGCAAAATATTTCATAAATTATGCATTCAATGCAACTAAAGCGTTTCTGTATGCCAAATGTGTGCTACTATTGATATCAAGCATACGCACCGTGCACCATACCAATAGACAACATAAACAACAGCAGCAACAACAGCAGCAACAACAGCAGCAACAGCAGCAACAACAGCAACAACAGCAGCATGTCTCTAGTCATATGACAATATAAAATGAATTTATAATATTGCCGATAATTTGTACAAATTATGCTTGCAATTACAATGTTATTCCCTATAGAGAGAGAGAGAGAGAGAGAGAGAGAGAGTGTGTGTGTGCTACAATTAGAGAGTCAATTGATATTTTTAGCCAAAACTTTGCTCAATTTTCATATGCATTTATTAGTTATCCTGCTTGTTACAGGATATATTGCAGCACAGCTACAATTATTATTATTATTATTATTATGACATTTTTATTCTGTTCCTTTTTTGCTGTTGCTGTTTGTTGTGCGTTGTGCGTTGTGTGTTGTGTGTTGTTTGTTGTCCATTGCAATTGTAACGAGAATTTATTTGTATGCTCGACCTAGGGAAAACAATTACTCTGGAATGGAGTGCAAATATGCCAGCTGAAATATTTGTTAAATTTTCGAGTGTTGTTGTTATTCGTTAGTTTTTTTTATATTTTTACTCAACTGCAAACTGCAATACGTCCCTCTATTACCTATTTCTCCCTTCTACCTACACCATTCTCACACTCTCTTTCTCTCTCTCACTCTCATATAGCATTCCTTTTTGTGTTACTTCATTGTTATATGCGTTTGTGCCCCACTTGGCACATTTAAGCGCACAAAAGTGGCGCGTATAAATACAGATTGGGCCAATAACTGTACATATATATATATATATATATATATATATATATGTATATATATTTAGGTTGCATTCTAAATGCCGCAGCATTGTTGAATTTTGGTTAGCTGCAAAGTGATTTACGCAATTAAAATAATTTCATTCAAATGGTCTATAATTCAACTGGCATTTCATGTGCCGCCTCTGCATTGGCCACTTTACTATATATACACTTTATATATATATGTATGTATATGTACTATACTATATACTATATTGCTTGTTCGCATTTGCCCACACCCACAAGAGCCAACAGCCACAGAGAGAGAGAGAGAGTGAGAGAGAAATACGACACAGAAAGCGAGATAGAAAGCGAGAGAGATAGACAGAGAGAGAGAGAGAGAGAGTATGACTATAAATCTGTTGTAAAAATTGCATAAGAAACGATTATACAGAAATTCGTTTATAATTTTTTATAACATTTCCCTCAATGCAGCTCCTGTTGCTCTTCCCTCTATTATCCTTAGAGGAAAGTTTTCGATAGATCATACCATATGCCAGGTTAGCAGCTTAATGCTGCCTATCAATAAGAATTGCATGTTCTAAATATGAAATTCACAGCATATAACTTATGTATAAATGTTTGCAAACGATATGGAAGAAAAAATAACATATTTTTCATTTTAGTTTAGTTTACATGAAATAACTGCAAAAGAAATCTAGTAAGAAATCTGTAGTCCAGTGTACCCGACTACGAGAGCTCCTTTGCCTACATATGCAGTTATACACACACATATCCACAGTTCTACATACACTTTAAGCCATTTTTCGCGCGGTTTAGCCCCCTCGCGCTCCATAACGCTATATTTAATGTTGTATAACTTCCGTGTTTATTGTTCAATCTTAACGAAATTTACAACATAGTTCTAAAATAGTCTTATTGTTATGTGTGCTGAAAAGAAGTTCAATCGGTTAAAAATTGTGCTTAATAATCGTTTTTTTTTTGTATTGCGGGGGTCAGGGGAAAAAGTTCACCAAAGAAAAACAATAAAATAATGCATCTAGATTGCGAATTTGATTGCTCTAGCTCTTATAGTCTCTGAGAAACAAACGTAGATACAGACGGAAAGACAGGCGAACAGGGCTAGATCGACTCAACTGGTTGTTCTGAACAAGAATATATATACATTATGGGATCTCCGTTGATTACATCTACCTGTTACATACTAATCGATTTTGCACAAACCCATTAGCTCCCTTTTAGCCTTTTTTAAAGGCAAATGGGCTAAAAACATTAAGAATATTTGTGTTATATTTTTTGAGTAATTGGCAAGGTTTTGATCCTTGAAATCCTTGCTAACACCGGCAGCAAATAATATGAGAAATATTTTATTTAAAATACAATAAATATGCAGTGAAATGTACAAGGATATAGCACATGTTCTATATATATATATTTATATATATAGCTGAGTTATTGGCAAGTCCTTGTTAGCTTCAGCAGCAAATAATTGGTTGGTTCAAGCCCAATAGCTGTACTGTTTGTAATCGAGAACCATTTGATATAAGCCCTGTTATGTGTTATCTATGTTATTAACTATTGTAAGAGTATCCTTGTTCATCATGTTGTGCATTTTTTTTATTTTATTATATTTTTTATTCAATTTAAACTCGTTAGCTTACACACTCTGCGTATCACTACAACTCACTACAACTCACAACTGCTATACATTTTTTGTATCTGTGTTTCTCCCTCTCTCTCTCTCTCTCTCCGTGTGTCTTTCCATTTTCATTTTTTTTGCAATTTTTGCAGTTTCCTGTTGAAATTGGAAACCATAAAAGGTTTTGCAGTAATCCGCTGCTCACACTGCAAAAGTAACTGTTAAATTAACGTATCAAAAAAAAAAGGACTAAAAATCTATGGGGTAAAATGTTAATTTGTAAACTTCAGTTTTGGCTTAAAGTATGCCTACTTATATTGGTTAAAAGTTTTTGGCAATAAACTGTGGCAAGGGGAGGGGCAATTTAGCATCCCAAGGCAAGCTTTAAAAGAATCAATATGGGAGAGTGAGAGTGAGAGAGAGAGAGAGATAGAATTGCTACGACTTGAGGGCAACAAATGTGGCTAATGTTACGCCATTAAATAAAATCTATTGAGCCCAAATTACACGGGCATATCCAATGCTCTCTCCTTACTCTAAAGAGAGAAGTTATAGCTGTTGTAGTAGTAGTAGTAGAATAAGGATAAGAAAAGGACAAGCATAAACTGGTACAGACTGTCACTGCGTCAGTGTTGCTTGGGCAAAATCAAAGCGCAAATCGCAAATCACAAAACGCAAAACGCAAAACGCCAAACGACAAAGGACAAACGACAAACGCCAAAAAAAATTTGCATAAACAGCGCCCATCAATTTGGGCTCAAGCGAGCGTATAAATATTTTTATGCCAACGCCATGGCGAATGTCCTTCATCCCCTAGTGACGCATCCTTAATATGCTTGTAGCTAAAAGCTTCAACTGTATATCAACTGCAGCTGGTGTTGTATGTTGTATGTTGTCCGTTGGTTGGTTGGTTTGCCTGCGGTCATTTTGCGGTCTACAATATTATTTTGGATGCGAACATGCATAAGGATTAGCGCGGAATTGTGGCGAATTTTAATAGAATTACAGTTGCATTTTCGGCTCAAATCGTGCATTGTAAATGTAGCTGCCAAATACATATACATATACAAACATACATATATCCTTTTATATTATTTTTTTTTTTACTTTTCTTCTTTGTTTTTTTTATGTATATGGTGTGTGTGTGTGTGTGTGTGTGTGTTGTATTACAATGCACGTCCTTGTTGGTTTACCATCCTGTGCATGTGTGTTAATTAATGAGGCGTATACTTCGATATTTCGATTGGCATTTGCTTTTGTATTTCTCCCATATATCCTGTCAAAGTTCACACAGCTGTATACAATACATGGGCTTATACTATTTATTATATACACTAACTATATTGAAAGAGAAACTTTATAGTTATATACTTACTGTGACAATGCCATAAACATTTTGTTCAAATCGAAAGTTGAAGATATTTGTAATAACATAAATTGTATCTAATCGTTTGATAACTCACCCCCCCCGCATCCATGCACTCCATTCAAAGTAAAAGTAACTTCTTTTTAGCTCAATAGCTATTATACGCACAATGTAAGAGCATTTTGTAGTTATAAAGAAAGAGAAACCAAAACTCTTTTTATATGGCTTTTTCCTTTTTTTTTCTGTTTTTCTGTTTAAGCCCCTTCGATTTATTTGCTGACCCAGTTTTCAATAGCTTTCCCCTATGTTGCCAGCAAGGAAAGTGGCTGGACCTGTGCTTGAGACTATTACTATGGTATTTTTACAATGCCATGTCCTGAGCCTGGAAGCTTCCTCTGCTGCTGCTGCTGCTGCTGCTGCTGTCTATAATCCAGAGATTACATGTGACACACGCATACGTTGCAGCTTATTTTTCATTTCTTCGCCTGTCGTTTCGTATTTTGTAGACCACTGAACACAGTTGAGGGGGCTGTGAGCGGGTGTAGGGGTCATCTCCTGTACAGCTGCTGCTGCTGCTGCTACTGTGCAATGTATGTAGCTTTGCATAAATAATTCAATAGCTCATATCAAAGCATATGTTTATCCTCACCTTTACCCTCCACCTTACCCTTAGCCTTAAATCAAAATCAAAAAGAATTTAAGCAACAAATTTTAACTTCAATTATTTAATTTATTTTTCCAAAAAAAAAATCAAAAAAAAAAATCTTTCAATTTTTATTAGTTCTTCTTTTTCGTTTTGCACTATTTAATTTACATAGTTTTGCTTTTCTTTTCTTTTTCTTTTTCTTTTTGTTTTTGTTTTTTTTTTTTATGTGTGTTGTCTGCTTGTTGTGTTTGTTGTGATACATGTTCTAAGAGAAAAAACATCAACATCAACAACAACAAAAAAAAGAAAAACATTTTATAGTTCATTATCAACACATTTTTTACTCTGCTTTCTTTTCATTTCATTTTTCTTTTCTCTTGTGTTTTTACTTTTATGTTTTCTATTCTGTTTGTTATATTTGCATATGGCTTTTTCTTTTGTTTTGTTTTTGTTTTCGCTTTTATTATTATTATTATTATTATTATTATGACATATTTGGGCTGGTTTTTTGTTATTGTTGTTTTTTATTGATTTTCACTACATATATATATATGAGAACATACACACATGCACACACATATACATATATTGTATGCAATTTTTAGTTGTATTTTGAACATTTATTTTTTATTTTTTATTTTTGTTTTTTGTTTTATGCCTTGAAACATTGCTTTATTAATTAGTTACTAATTTTTTATTATATATTATATATAATATTATGCTATATTTGGATTCAATAAAAAAAAAAAAATACAGTTCAAGCACACTCTCATACACATACACTCACATACATACACTCATGCATAGAAAGTTGAAGAAGTTGCACTAATTAACTTTCATATACAGGAAACATTTTGGTTTGATTTTCTTAGCATAAAATTTTGAAATTTTGGTTAAATATTTATTTAAATCTAAAGCCAAGATAAATTCAATATATATCTCTATATATATATAGATATATATATATATATTAATTTATCTGGCATGCACTTATACATGTATACACATAATACATATATATATAATTATAACATTTATCGTTTTTTGATTGATTAGTTGAATTCGTTTCGTGTGTTTAAATATGAATTTTACACTTCAACAATTACTGAAATTTGATTGAAGTTGTAATGATTTCTGGCAGGACAATCAAAGCCACAATTTGTTAAAGAAAATTATAGTAGATATATATATATATATAAATCTACATAAAACTTAAGATAAATATATTTGTATTAAAAGCATTTGAAAAGCAAAAGCCAAACTGCAGTTGACTATTCTCTCTTTAACCTATTAAATTGTATTGAATAAAATAGAAATTTGTTTTGAATAAAATGGAAAATTATCATATACAAAATAATCAAAAATAATATTTGAGGTAAATGCAACGAAAATACATTAAACTACAGTAAACACTCACATTTGACAACTTTCAGTTAAAAGCACTAAATTTTTGTTTGTATTCAAAGCTGCAAGTGCTGCAAAGTCACAATAGATGGCGCTGCCTTTGGTATGATTTAAGCATAAAATTTGATTATCTTTAGGAATAGCATAATAAATGGAAATTAAAGCCTATTGAAAGCATAAAATTCTTTTTGGTTTTCTCTACTGAAAATTATGTTAAAAGTTTTAAAATTTGTAAAAAAAAAGCTTTAACTTTATATTTTGCGGAATTATTGAAAAAAATCTCACAAATTGCTGCTAAGAAAAAAGTTTTTCTAACATAAATCGCTTATAAAATCAAAAAATAAAATGAATTTATTTGAAATCAATATTTCAATTTGAAACTATGCATCACCTCAGTTAAAGATATATAACTTATCATATATAACTATTTTAACGATAATATAAAATTGTTGTAATAAACAGAGTAAATATTTTATTTGTTTTACAGATTGAATTGCAATTGGAATGTATAATTTATGCTCATTATTCAGGTTGTCATTAGCCAGAGTTTACTGTATATATTTCTGGTAGAAAATGGAGTTAAATACATGATTTAATAAACTAAATTGATCTTTATTATAACTTTTGGTATACGAAATTTCAAAACAAACTGACTTATGTATGATCTCAGCTTGTCGTATACTATATATGTCTATATATATTTATATAAGTACACAATATATATACTCCAAATATACTTATTTATATACTCTCACAATATCTAGCTGTCTAGCTGTCTTGCTGTCTATATTCATATGTGTTCTTCTTCAATGCACAAACACATTGCATTTCTTAAACATTTTGTAGTGAAACCACTTAGCATATGCAACACTTGCTGCAAGTGGTTTTACATATATACATACATATATATCTATATATATATATATATATGAATATATTAATATATATTTATATATATATATGTATATATGCATTTTATGATAATGGTTATATCTGCATATGTGGAACAAGTAATATAATATTATGTTAATATACATTTAGCTGGACTAGTTTGACTTTACTTAGACACAAACATATGGATAATTTTGCTACTACTAATAATAATAATAATTATTATTAATATTCATTATTATGAATTATTATTTTTATTTTTATTATTATTATTATTAATATTTTAATTATTATTAATATTAATATTATTATTATTTAAGTTTGTTTATTATAATAATGTTCATTATTATCTTTATTATAATTGGCCGCAATGCAGCTTAAACTTTTGCTTATTTGTTACAATTTTTATAAATTACTTAGATTAAATTTAATTATAATTTAATTGTAGTTAAATTTTTTGAATCACAACGAGAAGCCTCTGGCACAAATATTAATTACATTACCAACATCAACATCAACACCAATACCAACACCAATACCAATACCAATACCATTACCAATATCAATACCAATATCAATAAAATAAAAACTTTTGCTGCCAATAATTGAGCTGTTTCAAAATACAATTAGTTGCTTTACTCTACCTCTCTGCTTGGCTCTGTGTGTGTGTGTGTTATGTGTTTGTGTTTGCATTACAAAAAAAAAAGAAAGTAGAAATATACCAAAGAATAAATAAAAAAAAACAAAATAGAAACAAATAAAAACCAAATGTGACATTTTTCTGTGGCATGTGAAAATGATTTTTTTATTGAGTTTTCATTTTTCCATTCTTTTTTTTTTTTTAAATGTTTCACAGAAATTTTCGCCACAAATCAAATGAAATTTTTCAATTGTCTAGTGGTTCTCCATTAAATTAATTTATTTCATTTACAGGTCAAAAGTTACAGAGTCAAATGTGATTAAAAAAGGTAATAATAATTAAAAAGAAAGCACAAAAAAAAATAAATATAAACAAACATATTAACTTCAGTTGGCATATAAATTTTAATTAATTTTCAATACATAAATGCAATTAAAATGAAAAAAAAACTTTTAATTTATTTATAGTTATTTGTGTGTAAATGTATTAGTTGGAAATGTATTAGCCTGGAATTGCAGTGATATTAACGAAATGGAAAAATAAATTAAATTTAAGTTAAATATAGTTAAAAGTCTTTAGCCTTAAAATAATAATTTAATTAATTATTGTAAACATATCAAAATTACAAAATTAATGCCTATTTATTATAATTAATATAAATTTTAAACAATAAATAAATAAATTAAAATACAATATGAAAAACTATGCAACAATTTCCATTGATGAGCAAATATTTTTTTTTTATGATATGACAATTAATTTTAATGTTTTATGGCCACTTAATATAAGAGAATTAAGTTTACATTTTTTTTTTATGATTATTTTTATGTATTTTTTTTTTAAATATTTTATATTTTTTTTCTTTGCATTTTTTTCTACTGTTTTTTTTTTCTTCTTTTAGCTAAAGTTTTAATTCAAACTGTACACAGATTATCTGAATTAAATTTGTGTTTGTTTTATGTTTTTTTTTGAGTTTTTTTTGGGTTTTATTTTTTTTTTGATTATTCATGATTATTCATGCCCTTTTAAAGAGTTTAATATAAAATCTCTTCAGCTGCTGCTTTTACCCCATACCCAGGCATGAAAAGTAATGAACTTTGATTTGTGTGCAATTTGTTTGTTTATTATTATTATTCAAATTGAAGTTTGCTCAGTTCATATAAACATTGGAAACGAATGTTTATTGAGACAAGCAGCTATGATGTTGTTTTGAAACTCTTTGGCACATGTTTCAATATAGCAATATAACAATATATTGAGCTATTTACTGCAATTGCTTGTGCGTCTGCTATGGGTATAGGGTAGCTTATACTACTAGTAAACTAGTTTCAACTTACAATTGATATATATATATATTTATTTTTTATTCTTTATATATTTTTTTTTAGTTTTTACTGAAAGTTTTATTTGTTTTCTTTATTTTTTGTTTTCTCTTTTTTTTTATATCTTCTCTTTTTTGATTGTTTTATATAATATGATAGATTTTATGTTGCAATTAGTATAATAAGTTTATGCTTATTATTTACACTCAGCTTAATCAAACTATACAAAATGTTTTATAATTATATTTATTTAATATGTTTTTTTTTTATATATTTTTTAAATGATTTTTTACTATGAAGCAAGTTTTTGAAAACTGGTTGATTGGTTGTATTGATTGAAAGGACACAGGACGAAGGACATAGGTGAATGAGTAGGTTGAAAAAGTTGTTGCTTCTGCTGGTGGTAATTACTGTTCGTATTTCATTTGTAGTTTAAAACTAACATCAAGGATTTCTCTTACATACACTCATACACATATACACATAGAATTACATACATGGATATATATATATATATATATATATATATATATATATATATATATATAGAATTGTCGTATATATATATATATATATATATAGAATTGTCGTATATATATATATATATATATAGATATATGCAGATATTTGTTATAAATAAAGATATAGTCATAATTATATTTATAGTTATAGTTATAGTTATAGTTGTAGTTATAGTTATAGTTATATATATATATATATATATATATATATATATACTTGCAGATATAGATACATACAGTTTGTGTAGTTACATATGCGTGCAACATTTGATGTGGCAGCTTAGATGGATGTCGCTTAATTGTGTCCATCAGTATGCGATCATCTGTGGCAGCAGCGTATGGCATGAGCAGTGTAAGCCTGTGGGCAATTGTCGCTGTTGCTGTCGCTGTTGCTGTTGATGTCGCTGTTGTTGTTGTCACTGTTGTTGTTGTCGCTGTTGTTGTTGTCGCTGTTGTTGTAGTCGCTGTTGTTGTTGTTGTTGTTGTTGTTGATGCTGGTGTTGATGCTGATGTTGATGTTGATGTTAGTGTTGCTAACCGTAGGCGACATTTTGGTAATTGTTGTTGTTATGTCACTTTCACTGGCCGCGATTGCGGCATTATCTCTGGCATTGCCTTTACGCTGGTTACGTATACGGCTGCACGTGCCCCATGTGGCGATTGTGGCACAATGTTGCTGCTGCTGCCTTTGGCTATAGCTTAACACCAGGGCCAAAAGCAGAACAATTGTCAGCCAATTGTACTGGCAACCGGATGAGCCAGTTTGCATTGCCTCCGGATGTTCACCTGAAATTATGGCCCGAACTAATTTCAACTTTATTGCATTGTCTTGAGCTTAGATGTTAAATTTGTATTTGAACAATAAGCACTAAATGAATATGACTATATATATATATATATATATATTTATATGTATTAATGTGTCTGTGTGTGTGTGTGTTTTGTGTGTGTGTTAGGGTTAAGTTTGCTTTTAACTCAAGTAAATTGTTGTTGTTGTGTCTCTCTTTATTTGTTGCGCTCTGTTTGGCTTCTGCACATACAAGTGTTTGTTTATCTATGCCTATGTATGTGTGTGTGTGTGTGTGTGGCATATTTTGTATACACAATACATAAATATTTAATTAATGCGCAACTTCTGTTTGCCCAGTTGCCCCAAAAGTGTCGACATTTGATTTGCTGCTGTTGTGGCTGCTGTTGCTGTTGCTGTTGCTGTTGCTGTTGCTGTTTCTGTCAGCTTTCTATTCTATTTTCTTCAAATGTTAATCGCAACAAACCAAATAATTGGTTAAATGGCCAAAAACTTCAAATGCAGCTATTGTCATATACATTTAGATAGACATTGCATTTTGGGCTTAAAGTTTAAAGTGAAAATTCTACAATTTTATTTAAGTGAAAGTTGTGCCTGCGATTTCAATCAAACCTCAAGTTAAATACATTTCCTCAGCTCTGGCATATAATGACTTTAATGGATGAAATTAAGTACACGGTTAATACACACACACACACACACACACACATACACACACATATATATACTTACTTAAATATACACATGTGTTATATAGATGTTGCAAACATGTAATATATGTGTCTGCATGTGTTATAACCATGTGTTGAACAGCCAACGCTTTGTCTTTCATACATATATATATATACTTACACCCACACGCATACATGTGTACACAAGCACCCACACACACGCACACACACCCGCGTGTATGTCCTTGTAATTGATTGAGTTCAATTTTTCAAGCAATTAACTTGTGCACTTGAAATTCAATACAATGTGCAAACAAGCTACAAAAGCCCTCAGCAAGCAGCCGTAGGGAAGTAAGGTAGGTAGGGGAGTGGGTAGGGCAGGGAATATGAGGAAAAGTAAGGGAGATGGTGAGGGGAAAAATTTTTAAATAAGGAAGGAATATAGGGGAGCAGAACAGTAGCTTGTGAGGAGCAATGAGGATCAGGAGAGAGAGAGAGGAAAGGTTGAGCTGGTTGAAGGTGTGAGGCGGCACTAAAGATGCAACGCAGGGCAGAGACAGAGGACAGATCAGGGTTGGAGTAAGTGTGCAACATGAGTGGCGTAAGGTTTTAACTTAAGGCAAATGAAGGTTTCACGTAGGGTTTGTATGATAAAGGGGGAAGGGGGAGTTTCAAAGGAGTAAGACAGAGCCTGGGGACCAGATGAATAGCAACAAAGATAGGTCAAAGGGTGAATGGGAAAGTAGTAGGGGAAGTAAACGGTAGAAGTTACCAAGGATTTTTCCCTACTCCAACAACTCTTCACAGCTGCTCAAGCTGCGTGTGTAGAGGGGAAGGGCGGAACAAACGAAGGCCAATGGTTACTAGAGTAGGGAAAGTACATTACGAAGTATCTTCACCTAGGAAGATACAAAGAAAAATAGGGTAACTACATTAGTAGAGAGCTCCAGGGGCTGTGAAAGGGTGAAACACATTATCTGCTTAGCGTCCATACCATAATTTGTTCACTGGAGCTGTGATTTTCGCTCGTTTGTTCAGTGCAATCATGCAATGGCGTGTTAAGGATAACGTGAGTTGCTGTTGGTTCATAGATTATGAATGAACTGGTTCAATTTTTTACTAACTGAATTTAATTCGTGATATTATTTAACTGCTGAACAGTACAGATTTGTATTATTAAAGTGATATATATATATATATATATATATATATATATTATGTTTCCATTTTGTATCTATGTTCAATTTCTATCAGCTGTTGAATTTTAATGAGCTTAATGATTCCAGAAACTGGTTCAAAATTGTATATTTGGTTCAATTCATTCATTTATTATACATTTAAGTAGGTTTAAAGAGTTTCATTCATTAAGAATCAAATAGCAAAATGAACTTGAAAGCTTTTTATATTTGAATCAATGAATATTTATTCAAATTTTTAATGATCCATTGGATTCATTGGAATTTCACTGTAAGCAAAAGGACACAATTGTTGTTAAGGTAGAGTGCGAGTCCTTAAGTAAATTTGATGCTTTTGCCAGATGTCTTTGAGCCTAAGATTCCTTTCATTTAAATGTATTTCTTTTGTGGCGCTTATAAAGACGTTTAAAAATCATTACATAAAATCAAAGGCGCCATATCCTGTGCGTGTCCTGACGTGACTTGAGTCGACATGGGCGTGCACAACTCAATATATATTTATATACATATATATATATATATATATTTATATATATATATGTATGCCTTAAATACATGAGCACATATATATATGTGATGTGTGAGTATTGCTGTTGTTGTTGCGGTTACCGTTTTTGGTAGCAGAGACGCGGCAGCTGCTTAATAAATGTTGAGGCCGCAACGCTGAAAATAAACATATTACGCATACGCAATGTGGTGCGTACCGTGGCCAAAAATGGGTGGCACAAATGTAGCGCTGTAACGCACAATGTATTTGTTGACAGGATAGAAATTATTAATAACGTACGTGGCGCACATTATTCATCATCAGAAGCTGAACGAAAGCACAGTTCTGCAGCAGAAGGACAGAAGGCTACAAGAAATCCAAAAAAAAAAAACAAAAAAAACACCCAAAAAAAAGAGGAATAAATACACAAAAAAAAGTAAGGATTCAAGGATGCCTTCGACTGTGCATAGCTTAAATATCTTTGGGCTAATACTATAAAAACACAAGTCGCAAGCCGAGTAAGCCAAATAAAAGCACACAAAGTGCAGAACAAGAAGGAAAACAAGCAAAAGAAGGACACACACAAAAATACAAAAAAAAAATGAAAACGAAAACGAAAACGAAAATAAAAAAAAAGTGGCCAAGTAAAATATGCAAAATTAGCGTTGATGGATTTTCAGGAAGGAAACTGGGCATGCAGAGGCGGCAGGAAGTAGCTAAGCAAGTAGCAAGCAGCAAGTAGCAAGCAGCAAGTAGCAGGCAGCAAGTAGCAAAACTGTAGATGATAGTAGTAGTAGTAGTAGTAGTAGTAGCAGTAGCCGTAGCAGTAGATATAGACTGAGACAGGCAGACAAAAGGCATGCAGGACGAAGGACACACAGCAGCCAGGACGTTGCCTGCATGCACGTTAGTTTTTTGGAGTGTTTTTATGAGCAGCTTTGCATACTTTGGCAGTATTTTAACGTTTTAGAGCGCGTTTTGTTTGTGCACTCGCCGGATGAGCAGAACGAGTAATGTTTTGACGGTTAAGAGAATGAGACAGCAGAATATATACATATATATATATATATATATATATATATGTATAAACATATATAGAGAGCGAAACAGAGAAGGAAAGAGAATAAGAGCAAGCACAGGAAAAAAAAGTGATTCTTTAAGTGCATCTAAAGTGCGACACAAAGCGGCGATTTGGCCCGGCTAAGCGGCCATTCAATTACCATTTATTTTCAAATCTTTTGATTTACATTTAACCACTGACATTTACATTAACCTTCTACCCATTCCCCACCTACGTCCCACCATACCATCATTCTCTATGCACAATAACAAATTCTTTTACATTTTTATTATTCACATGATTCTCAATTGAATTTTTAACCTTAAAACCTTATCTATATAGGGTATAACAGTATACTTTTATTTATACTTCATCTTTTAGTTATACAGTAAATTATAATTGTAAAAAACATTATACAGTTCATTAACGCGCTTGTTACTTGTTGTGCTTGAATGCACAGTTATTGTTATATAATTACCATTATCGAGTGCAAGCAACTGTAAAAAATGTTGATTGCCTTTAAATTGTGATTTGACAGGCATTTCTTGTCTTCCCCTTTGCACCCCCCCTTACTTATACTCATTCAATAAACATCTTTCTTAATGTAGATGTGCCCCTTATGCCACAAATTGTGACTCTTGCGACTCGTAAATGAAGTCAAATAAAAGCAAAATGGTCAGTCAACTGTAGCTTTAGAGTTTATCTTTAACACTGATTAAAACAAATGTTTTAAATGTACCCTAAAAAAAATAAATAAAAACAATAAAGTAAAAATAATAAAAATTAGATAAATGCACCCAAAAAAATAAAAAAATATTAAATTATAAATGATAAAAAAAAAATATTGAAATATAAGTAAAAAATAACATAAGTTAAATAAAAATTAGGAAAAAATAAATAACAAAAAAATATTATATATAATAAAAAATAAATAATTATTTAAACATAATAATGAATATATTATATAATAAAGGATAAATAAATAATTAATAAAACATATATATAATATTTTCTAAATAATAAAAATTAAATAAGAAATAATAAATAAATAAAAATTGTTTAAAAAATAAAATAAATAATAAAAAGTATTTCTAAATAATAAATAATATTTATAAATAATGAAAACTATTCTTTATATAAAAAAAAATTAAAAAGAAAATTATATAATAAAGAATAAATAATTATTTAAACATAATAATAAATACATTATATAATAAAAGATATATAATACAATTAACAATTTACAATTAATAAAGCATATATAATAAATTCTCAATAATATATATTAAATAAGAAATAATAAATAAATAAATAATATTTAAAAAATCAAATAAATAATAAAAAGTATTTTTAAGTAATAAATAATATTTATAATGAATAAAACTTTCTTCTTTATATATAAAAAAAATAAAATTTCAATTATGAATTAAAAATAACAAAAAATAAAATGTAGAATATAAATAATAAAATATTACATAATAAATAGTAAATATTTAAAAATAAATAAAAAATATTATATTATATAGTAAATAATTATTTATAAATAATAACATAAGAAAAAGTAAAAATTAAAATAAATTATAAATAAAAAAATTGAAATAAATATAAATGAAGAAATATAAAATATAAATAAACAAAAATAAATGTTTAAAAATAAATAAATAAATATTCCTTAAATTCCTCACTATCAATAGCATTTAGGGCATGTCCTTAAAACTTGCTAAAATAGTATTTACGATTAAATTCTGGGATTCTTGCAGTTCGTTTAGTAGCCTAATAAAATACCACTCGGATTTATAGCCAAAGGAAAACTTGTGTCTTGCTATGCATTCCATGTGTTGTTGTATTGTATTGTCCTTGTTGTTGTTGTTGTTGCTGTTGGTGTCGGTGTTGGTATTGGTATTGGTGTTGGTGTTGGTGCTGGTGTTGGTATATTCACACACACACGCACACACAAGGGTTAAGCATGGACTGGTAACCGGTTCTATTGCTTAGCTTTGCGTGCTTTTCAATTATGCATTAAACTATCGCTTATATAAGAGTAGCTATAAAAACTATTTGCAGCTGCTGCTTCTGCTGCCTCCTGGTGTAGCCCTGCTCCTCCTTCTGCTCCTTACACTGGTTGTACGTTCTGTTCCTGCCGTTTGACACTGTGCACATCCGGCTTGAGCTTGATAAGCATTTTACCACTTTTATCGCTCCGCATGCAATCCCAGAGTTCCAGAGTCCCAGAGTCCCAGAGTTTCAGACTTTCACCCATTACCCTCTACCCCCTTTTTGCACTACCAAATGTGCCATCTCTTTGCCATTTTCACATTTTGTTTTTTGTTTTTTTTTTTTATTTTTATTTATATATATTTTTTTTGTGTAGTGCCTGTTGAGGTGCACGGTGCTCGAAGCTGGACGCTTTTTATTTTCAACTTTGCTGCGAGTTTATAAATAAAATGTGCATATGTGACACTCGGGCACGCAATGCCTGATGGATCAGGCTGAGGGGGGGTAGTGGAGCAGAAGAAGCCGTTGGAAATACCAGCGCGCGAACAAAAACCGGAAGCCATGCATCGCAGTTGCCGTCCTTCGAGTTCTTTTCTTCATATTCCATACCCATTTTCAACCATGTTTCTGATCCCCTACATTTACCCTCTCTCTGCACATACACATGCACACACCACATCATCGTCGTTGTCGTCCTGTTATTGTTTTTGCCACACGTCGCGGTTGGTAAAGTTGCGCTTGGCATTTCGGGCTTGTTTTTCATCCTGCGCTGACATTTGCTTCGCTATCATTAATTTTAAGCTGCCTCCTTTTTCGGGCTCTGCCCAAATTGTACTGCGAGTACTCGTAGTTGCACATGCATGCCTGCCAGCCATTCAGCCCAACAGCCCATCAACTATACAATTCTATACTATCTCCTCCCACCATCACTCAAAGCATATACACATAGCTTGCGTACAAAATCCCCAACCATACCCTGACCTTAAATAAATACGCTTTTAATCATCGAACAGTAGTCCAATTGACTATCATGTGAATACGTCCATTTGCCATCTTCTATTAGAGCCTAAAGGCAAGCAAAAAAAAAAAAAAAAGTAGGAAGCAAAAGGATGACAATCTCTTCCTTTGCACAAAAAAAAAAGAGAAAAAAAATGTGAAATTTTCTACCCAATTTTTCTTTACAAATTGTTGCAGCTTTGCTGAAAATTGCAGGATTTCCATAGAATTTTTGTCCAACATTTCACAGCTTGCTATTGGAGAAATAGTCATGGTACAGCACAAATGCAGTCAAAGGGATATTCACGTAGGGTTTGAAAATGGATTTTCAAATGAACAAAAACCGTACACGACTCACCCTGTGATATGTCGTATCAATTTTGCATCTATTAGGCCCATTAGCAAACTTAATTTCTAACCAAAGGCAAATACCAAAGGCAATGCGAAATTTGCGTGAAACCAAAAACCAAAATCCAAAAACCAAAATCCAAAAATCAAGATCCAAAAATCAAAAATCAACAAAAAAAACAAAACAAAGAGAAGAATGAAAAGGAAAATGTAAAGATAGAGAAAAAGAAAAGGGGAAATTCAATACTAATTGAAGCAGAGTACAGACTAATGATTTGCCCTAATCAAAGTTGCAGTTGCAGTTGAAACACAAAACAAAAGCTCTAATTAAGTATGAAAAAGGCAAAAATAACTCCTAACTCAAAGAAATCCTTTACTGTAATCCTTTAACTTACACCCATTCTCTTTGTTATGCAAAAGTACAAAATTTAAAAACAAAATTTTTCATTCAATTCAAGTAAAGCAACATTTGTTGTCCTTTCATACCTTTAATTAAAATTTTGTATTTCGCCTAAATATTTTTGCATATGCCAAAAATATAGCAACAACAACAACAACAACATCAAAAGCCTATAAATTATTTTAAGTGTAGTTAAATTTAACACCTTTCCATGTTAGAAATTGGGTGTAAAGAAAGTATTGATTAGTGGCAGCATCTTATATCCTGTTGAGTGTCCTTAGTGGTTTGATATTGTACTTGGCTTGTTATTATGAAACCACCTCTGTGGGGAATTTAATTGAAGCAATTATAATGTTGAAGTTGATTTATAAACACACACACACACATACACATACATATAAGGGAATAGTTCTTTCTGCATTATTTCTATCTCAGTCTCTCTCTCTTTAATGTGAAATGCAATTGAAAAGTTTTGATTTAAATTTGATTTTCTTTATTTTATTTTACTTTATTTTTTTTCCGCCTTATTTTTTTTTTTATTTCTATTACTTGTAAAATTTATTTTGATTTTTTTTTGTTATTTTTATTTTGATTTAATTTTTTTTTTTTTTTCTTTGCCTCAAAACTATTTGCAAAAGTTTTGCATTAAATGCGCAAATACGCAAGGCATTATACTGCCCCCCCCCCCCCCCCCTCGCCACCTACTTGTCTGTTGCCTGCCCAATTCTATAGTATACTTCTAGCAAACTATCGTATCCATCTATACAACAATTCAACAATTCTACAATACAACAATTCAACAATACAACAATCCTGACTATCTATACGCATTCGCTTCATACAGAGGCAGCCTGTCTGTTTGTTTGCCATGTCTGTCACACTGTCTGACTGTGTATCCATGTCCTTTACGTAACTCCAGTCCGACATTTGTCTGCCTGTAATACGTACTAACAATATTGTCGTTTGTCGCTTTGTAGTTTTGTTGCTAAATTTCGTTTCGTTGCAAAAAGTTTTTTGCACTTTTTGCCTGGGCTGAAATAATAATTGAATGTCACTTGAACGACAAGTTGGGCCCGAGTCGAGTTTTAGTCAAGTTGACTTCAGTTCAGTTGAATTCAGCTAAGCTATATTCTACTGCCAAAAACCTACTACATACATATCCCTCTAACCCCCTACTGCTATGCTTCATCAAGCAAATCTACACCAGGTTGGACCAAGGCCCCTTCACTCGAACAAAGTAGCAACAATTTTGTCAAAGTGACAAAATGGCGTTTCGAGCCAAAAAAATAGAAACTTGCTTTTGAAGGCTTAGCCAAGTTTTCTATGGATATTGTGACATACACTCACACACACACACACACACACACACACACACTTATCTCTATCTTTATCTATATGTATATATATATATATATATACCTCTCTCTCACTCGCTCTCTGCTGTCGCATATTATCAGCGGTTTTGTTGGCTTTCAACTTAGTTGGCTTAAAAGTATCTAAACTGAAAATCTGAATTGAATTTTGAACAGTTCAAGAGGAATTTTTAATTGAGCGTTTCTCATGCCTGCCCCTCCCCTTCCTCCCACCAAAAAAGAAAACAAAAAAAAACTAATGCATATTGCAAAATCTTAAAATTTCTGTTAGCCGCTTTACTCTATTGGGCTGGAGGCCAGCATTAGACCGCAAAAATAGTTTCATGAGTTTCATCACTATACAAGCCCTTAACCTTCTGACCCCTTAACCCCTAAACACTCTAACAGTTTCAAAATTCAATGCTCCAAAAAACCCAAAAACCCAAAAACCTAACGAAAAGCAAAGCCAAGCAACGACCACATTTAAAGTCCCTGAAAGTGACTCATATAAATCACGAATGAATTAAGTGTGGCTTTTCTTCTTCTTCTTGTTGCTATTTGCTATCTCTCTTTCTACACAGCACAGTCACTCTCTCACTCTCTGTCACTCTTTCTCACTCACACTCACTCTTTTACATTTATTTTATATTTAAATCTATAATTCTAGCTCGGCTTTTTATACTAATCATTTTTGCTGCTGTTTGTTGTTTTTTCCTATTGTTTTCCGAGGCTCATAACCCATTAAAAAATGGCTTAAATAAAGCTTTTAAATATTTGCAACTCTATGTTACAGATTACTATATATTATATTTATATAAATACATATATTTATTATTTTTTATTCAAACACTTTAATAAATTTTAACATTTGAAATCCTTTTTTCAGCTTTTCTCTTACCAAATGCCTCGTACTTTTATAGTATTAGAGTTCAAATTGATATTATGTTTTTATTTTTTTATTTTTTAACTCTTTAAGGTTAACTTTTATATTTACTACACAACTTATATCAGTCTATTCCTTAACCAAATTGTAAATTTTATTAAGATCAAAGTGTTAAAAATAGCAAAAATTTAACTTTTTGGCCTAAAAAGTGCCAAACGCTTTTGATCTATTGAAATCGATGCATTTTGCTTAAATATATATATATATGAATATTTGTTTTTTGTTTGTCTTGTTGTTTACCAAGAAGAAGAGTAAAACTTTTTATTCTAACAAGCAATGTGTGTGTAATGTGTGTATGTATGTGTGTCGTTCGTAAATGCCTTGAACAACCAATTAATATTAATGAGTAGCACAAGGAATATAAATGTAGTGAAAGTGTAGAGAAAACACTTTAACACTTCTTTATAATTGCAAGAGAGAGTGGGAAGTTGTAACATAATACAGTTAATAAGTAAGTTAGCTATATAATTAAATAAATTAGTCCAATTAATGTGTCTAATGAACTGCATTTGTTGCACTTAAAGTATAAAATGTTATTTTAAATGTGCATAAACTCTATGTAAGCTATCGAAATATGTGTGTCTGAGTGTGTGTATGCATAAGTATGTGTTATATAAGTGGAAAAAAATATACTTATGTATGAATAAATACTCATGAATACACACTCACACACACACACACACATAAATTTAAGTACCACTTAAAAATGACTTTCATCGATAGCATTTTAATAGAAATCGCAGCAAGAATTTATGAAGATTTTTGAATGTAAGCAAAACACTGGGAGAAATTGCAATAAAAATCTGCAAATGTAACTGTATAATGAATTTTTGTTAACAATAGTAATTAATTAATTAAATATAAAAAAAATAGTGAAAAGTCATTTTAAGCAACTTTTCATAGGATTTGCTCTACGATACGAAAGCGCTGCTGTTGCAACTTTTTTCTGACGTTGATTTATTTAATATAAATTTATTTAAATATTTTAAAATATTTTAATATGAAAAAAATTTTTTTAAAATTTTTTATGTATTAATTTTTACATTAATAATCATTATTAATTGTTTGAAATTTATTTTATTTTATTTCTCTATTTTTTTTTTAATTATTTACAACTCATTAAACACTTCTTTTGGACAGAGCGCAGAGCATAAGGATAAGCCCAACAGCTCTAGGCAAAATGTTGTTGTTTATTTATATAAAATATGTTTGATAGTATATAATAGTATAAATAGAAAACTTTTCAATCATTAGTTATTAAGGATAACATATTATTTACTTAGTAAAGTTAAGTCAGGCATTAGATGAATCAACAACTTGGCAACGCGTCTCCCAATAATTAAGTTCATAAGGTTGATTCAACCTCATTTAGTTTAGTTAATTCAGTGCAATTATTTATGAATTATTATATTTATAAATTATTTATCAAAGCTGACATAGGAAATGATTTATTAAATGAAACTTTGTCTGCCAATTTCCGGTCATGATAAATACAGTATTAATCCCCAAAGAACTTCTCT
>JBAMBS010001997.1:0-35422 GCA_037044455.1 Zygothrica quintamaculata
AGTGTCATCAGCGCAGAATTACTCTTAGAAACTAACAAAAATCATATTCTTTACTTTTTAACCAACAATTCCTAACACTTTTACTAATACTGTTGATCTAATTGCCTTTTCCTGGGTTTTCCCAATTCTTGCAACAAATGTTGGATCACTTTCCATTTAATTTTCAATACTCCCAGTATAAAAAAAAAAATTATAAATTATATATTAAAATTTATAAATTTTAAATTTAAATTTTCATTTAGTTTTAACTTTAATTTTATATTATTTTGTAATTTAATTTGTATTTCAATTTTTGGTCGACTGCTAATAGTGGACAATAAATAAATAAATAAATAAAAAAAATATAAATATATATACAAATATAAATATAAATATAAATATAAATATAAATATTAATATAAATATAAATATAAATATAAATATAAATATAAATATAAATATAAATATAAATATAAATATAAATGTAAATATAAATATAAATATAAATATAAATATAAATATAAATATAAATATAAATATAAATATAAATATAAATATAAATATAAATATAAATATAAATATAAATATAAATATAAATATAAATATAAATATAAATATAAATATAAATATAAATATAAATATAAATATAAATATAAATATAAATATAAATATAAATATAAATATAAATATAAATATAAATATAAATATAAATATAAATATAAATATAAATATAAATATAAATATAAATATAAATATAAATATAAATATAAATATAAATATAAATATAAAATATAAATATAAATATAAATATAAATATAAATATAAATATAAATATAAATATAAATATAAATATAAATATAAATATAAATATAAATATAAATATAAATATAAATATAAATATAAATATAAATATAAATATAAATATAAATATAAATATAAATATAAATATAAATATAAATATAAATATAAATATATAAATATAAATATAAATATAAATATAAATATAAATATAAATATAAATATAAATATAAATATAAATATAAATATAAATATAAATATAAATATAAATATAAATATAAATATAAATATAAATATAAATATAAATATAAATATAAATATAAATATAATACAATATAGATATAAATATGAATATAAATATAAATATAAATATAAATATAAACCAGCTACTCTGACAACCTCGAAAAGGTCAAATGAGATAACAAACTTGAAGAGCTGGGGAAGGCAGTTAAAGTTCTACTGCTGTGAATTATGTGACTATGCTGATATGAGCCCCTAGGGAACAGCATATAAGGTGGTAACGAAAAATATTATGAGCCAATTGGCTCTGCGGGTGTCATGCCCAGACACCTTGGCAACATTGCTATAACCCTTTTTCTTGTCACATTGTTGGTGCTAATGTGATCTATCCCGCTACTTTGAAGACAGTTCCACCAGTAACTCCTGGTTAATTTGCAATAATGGAACTAAATAGTGCTGGAGCCTATGGAACACTGTGAGCCCTGTGAGCAAGCTGTTCCTATACACTAGAATAGGAGCGCACACCCAGGGATCGAATGGGATTTTGACATCAGTACCGGCTCCGTAAAGAAAGGAGCACGCTTTACGCCCTCACTTAAGTGACAAACATAGTGAAATGCGCGCTATTCGTAGAAAAATGGACGGGAGGCGCAAAGGAATACTGCGCTATAATCACCTTGGATGTGAAAAATGCGTTCAGTCGTGCATCCTTAGTACAATGCGCAATATGGACATCCCTGCCTAGCTGATAAGGATAATCGCTAGTTACTTCAAGGACCTCGTTGTTTGGTACGAAGCTGAGGGAAACGCCGAAAGCTACCGATTCTTTGTCGGAGTTCCACAGAGGTATGCGCTAGGACTCATACTGTGAACCACTATAAATGACTACCCTGTCATTGAGGCATTTACAATCCAAGGGTAGTAGTAGCAAATTGCCTCGCAGATGACGTACCGATAACTGCTACAGCAAAGTCCCTAGCGGAGTTGCAAAGAAGCCATTAGTGAAGTTATCGGATGGTTGGATAAAGTTGGCCTAGAACTTGCCCCTCAATAGAATGAGGTAAAGCTGTGAGTAGTAGGAGGGACATCAAAAATGTCCAATTCTCTGTAAACGCTGTGCATATAATAAAAGCGGAATCTCTAAACTAACTAAGAGTCATAGGATCAATTTCAGATCAATTTCAGAGACCACCTAATGTATGCTAGAAGAAAAGCATCGATGATGGCTACGGCGTTAGCTAAACTTCTTCCCAACAAAGGTGAACCAATGATGCCTATCCGCAATCTTATTGATTCTGTTGCGAATCCCACCCTACCCCATGCGGCAACTATATCGAGTAGTGCGGTGATTTTTTTTTTTAACGCAAAGGAGCTAAAAATAATGTGTTGAGATGCAGAGCCCGATAGAATTTTCCCAGCATGATACTTAAATTAAAATTCTGAAATTTGCTACTAAACTTTACCTCAAAGCTGAAGGTATTTCTGTTGCCATATTTTTGAAATAACTGTGTCTCATAATGATTAAATTTATTGGATGCGTATGAAAACTCCAACCATATATAAATTGTTAAATAGATTATGATTTTTTTAATAAACATTGCATTTGGTTGTCCAATTACGATACTCAAATTACACGCAGGATTAATTATTTTTTAGCTTACGATTTTTTTAATATTTTACCCCCAATATTTTATACTAATATTTGTCAACTGTATCGCCCATGCACTGCTATTGTACTGGTATCCTCCATAAGTAAGAATCGGATCTATCTCGCTACTTTTTACAAATATCATACTTTAAATATTTGTTAGTCGGATATAAAGCTTTTCAGAGCTTTTAATTTTGCCCTTTGATTACTCAGTTACTATTAAAATAGGTTAGTATACACATAGCATATTTATTTAAGAATTTATAAATTTATTTATTTAAGAATTTATAAATTTGAAACATTTTAATTTGCATAATAGTGTCTTATACAAAAATATTATTTTTAATATTAAATACATTAATATGTACGTAAATACAGTTTGTATCATAAAAAAATGATTCAACATATATAATATATTTAATGACTATTATTCGATAATATATGATCAGGGCTTAGGAACTTCCGTTTAAATAAACAGAACGTTAGATTATAATTTTATATATTAGTACTTATGCTAGTAGACCACATATATATAATGTACCTTGCATGCCTTGTAAAAAAAATTAATAGGGACACTATAATTCTTATTGATTACCATTCCATTTATATATCAAACCTAGGAAGCAGAAGTGCCAATAATTGTCGGGATAGAGAGATAGAAGATGAAACAAAATGTATGTATAAAAAAACATGTAAGAAATCTCTATTCAAGTGTACCCGACTACGAGAACCCCTTTGCCTACATACAGTCACATATACATACATTAACACAGTTCTACACGCAGCTTAATCTATTGCGCGCGACTTTTCGCTCCTCTGCGCTCCATAACGCGGTACTTAATGTTGGATAACTTCCGCGTTTATGTCTAACTATTTTATGTGCTAAGAATAAAGTTGAAAATTGTACTTAACAATCGTGTTTTTGTTACTGCGGGGGTCATGGCAGGAAATTCAAAATTCCAAAACAATCTCATATAGCACCCGAAAATGACAAATCTAGTTTTCCAGATTTTTTTTAGCTCTTATAGTCTCTGAGAAACAGTTCATACGGACAACCGCCCAGGGCTATATCGACTCGGCTAGTCGTCCTGATCAAGAACAGATAAACTTTATGGAATCCCAAATGATTAGTTCTACCTGTTACATACTTTTCGATTTTGCACATTTCCCTTAGCTAAGAAAAAGCTTAGATTGCTAGAGGACTTTAGTAACTAATAACATAAGTTGTTAAAATCTAGTCAAACTTTTCTTGGTTTGGCATACATAAAAAGAATTTTGTGCACCACATGTCTATAGTTTGTGAGGTATCCGCAAGCCACTGAAGTGGATTTTGTATCGTCAGATAGTAAATTGGAATGCCAGACAGAATAATAATGCTACCAATGCTAACTTCAGTGGGTGATTTAGAGCAGGAAGCGATTACTAAGAACAGGCATACAATAAGATAAATGATGGGTAGCATAAGATTAACACGTATAGGTCGTTCCGTCTTGGGTTGTTTATACCGCAACCATAATAAGCCAGATACTGACAAGAGAGTAAAAAGGGCTTCTACATAGGTCACGTAATTAATGAGCACATATGTGTCTTTGATGAATAACAGAAGCAGCGTAATTATGCACTGTAAAATGAAAGTTATGAAAACCGTTACTCCATTTTATTTAAGCATCCATATTCTTACCAAAAATATCAAAGATGGCACCGGTGTCATGCAGTTTATGTTAATAAGTGAAATTGCTGTTGGCAAGTGTCCATTGCGTGCTCCAACAAAAAACAGACGAGATGATGCGAAAATAGCGCCATTGAGAGAGCCGAACGTTGAGCATGCTACTGCAAATGGCATTATCCAAGACCAGAAGCCCAGCATCTTGTCACCAAAAGTTACAGCTACTGCATCCGATGATAGTATTTCGTCAGTGGAAAGTACCGAAAAATATGCTACATTTGTAACCATATATATAATTGTGACCACTGGCATCGATATACAAATTGCTCTAGGTAAGTTTTGATATGGATCTTTTAGTTCCTCCGTCACAAAATTTAAATAATTCCAGCCCGAATACGAAAAAAGACCGCTGTAGAAGGCTAATGCTATTGGTCCAGCTTCTTTAAGACCTCCACTGAAAGGCTGATCCAAATGCTTGCTATGTCCGTCTGCTAAATACCATATACCAGCGCCTACAATAATCATTAACGCAATAACTTTGGTTCCTGTAAATACATCCGTTACACGAGTCACCCATTTAACGTTGTAACAATTGATAACAGTCAGCAAGCCTATGATTATGTTTGTTAGAAGGCATTATCTATTTTTACACAGCACACTTACATATCATGGCAGCTGCTAGGAGCTGCACTGCCTCTATGGGTGCCTCGCACGAAGGCCAAAATGGCTTAAGCAGGTATTGAGCAAATGTAAGTGCAGTTATAGCATTTCCCGTTGGTACCAAAATTAACAGTGCTACCCAAAGATAAAGAAAGGCAGGTAATGGACCAAATGCAGTACCTATATAGGCGTAGTCCCCACCAGATTTTGGTATCATGGTACCTGTAAAACATACACATCAGATTGCTTAGCCTAATTTAAAAGCTTATTCTAATTAATTTTGTTTAAATTTTAAAATGTTTCATATGTTACTTAAATCAGATTTATAATAAAGTAGACAACTACACAATGAAGCTCTCCAGGACCAGACACCTGTGATACCTCAAATGGCACCAGTTGCGTGTCGGGATTCGCTGCAGTCCCAAGAAGACACGCATAATAAATATCAAGTGATTCATTTTAATTATACTTTGTTATTATTAGTTAACACAATATGAATAACCTTATCCGTTAAGGTGAGTAAGTACTTGCTATACAGGCTGAAGAACTAGCACAAAAAGGATACATTGATGTTTTGGTAAATAAGAGAGGAATGTGTGATCCGTTATACCCATCTACGATGTCATATTAACTAAAACTTTGATGAATTTTATAACAGTTCTAAATTAAAAACAAGTAAGAAGTCTGTAGTCGAGTGTACCCGACTACGAGAGCCCCTTTGCCTACATATACAGCCATACACACACATACTCATACATACACACAGTTCTGCACGTACTTGGCCATTGCGCGCACCTTTTAACCCCCCACGCTCTATAGCCCGGTACTTATTGTTGTATAACTTTCGTGTTTATTGTTCAAACCTAACGAAATTTACAACATAGATGGAGAATGGTCTACTCAATATGTGTGCGTAAAATAAATTTGATCGGTTCAAAATTGTATCTGAAAATCGATTTTTTCAAATTGCGGGGGTCAGGGAAGGAAATTGAAAAATCTAAAACAAACTCGTATAGCGTACAAACATAACAAATGTACGTTCCAAATTTCGTTGCTCTAGCTCTTTTTTTGCGCGCACTACTATACCCCCCCGGGGCCCAAAACGCCACTTTTGCTGATCTATAACTTCCGAGATTTTTGATCAATCTTACCCAGATTCACAACATCGATCAAGAATGGTCTAATAATGATGTGTACCAAAAAAAAATTTGATCGGTTGAAAATTGTGCTTAATAATCGTTTTTTTCGAATTGCGGGGGTCAGGGGGGGAAATTGAAAAATCAAAAACAAACTCGTATAGCGTACGAACATAACAAATCTACGTTCCAAATTTCGTTGCTCTAGCTCTTATTTTGCGCGCACTACTATACCCCCCCGGGGCCCAAAACACCACTTTTGCTGATCTATAACTTCCGAGATTTTTGATCAATCTTCACCAGATTTACAACATCGATCAAGAATGGTCTAAATATGATGTGTGCCAAATATAAATTTGCTCGGTTGAAAATTGTGCTTAATAATCGTTTTTTTCGATTTGCGGGGGTCAGGGGAGGAAATTCAAAAATCTAAAACAAACTTGTACAGCGTACGAACATAACAAATCTAGATTTCAAGTTTGGTTGCTCTAGCTTTTATAGTCTCTGAGAAACAGGCGTTCATACGGACGGACGGACGGATGGACGGACGGACGGACAGACAGACGGACAGGGCTAGATGAACTCGTCTTGTCGTCCTGATTCAGAATATATATACTTTATGGGGTCTCCGATGATTATTTCTATGTGTTACATACTTTTGGATTTTGCATATTTCCAATAGCTCCGCTTTGCTCTTTTTTTACAAAAAGGCAAAGGGGCTAATAAAAACAATAAGGATACATGTAGACGAGTGTACCCGACTACGAAAACCCCTTTGTCAACGTACACAGCCACACACACACACTCACACATATACACAGTTCTACACGCACTTTAAGCCATTTCCTTATGTTGTATAGCTTCCGTGTTTTTTATTCAATCTTAACCAAATTCATAACGTAGTTCAAGAATGGTCTAATTATTATGTATGTAAAAAAGAAGTTCGATCGGTTGAAACTTGTGGTTATTAATCGATTTTTTCGTTTTGCAAGGGTCAGGGGAGAAAATTAAAAAATCTAAATCAATCTAGCGAACGTATCTAGATTCCAAATTTGGTTCCTCTAGCTCTTATAGTCTCTAGTAATCATTAGTTCATACGGACGAACAGGGCTAGATCGACTCGGCAAGTCGGTCTAATCAAGAATATATATAGTTTTTAAGGTTTCAGATGATTATTTCTACCTGTTTTCTATTTTGCTTCCTTTTTTTTTTGTTAAAGGCAAAGGGGTTAATTAATTAAAGAACAAGTAAGAAATCTGTAGTCGAGTGTACACGACTACAAGAGCCACTTTGCCTACATACACAGCCATACACACACTTATTACCACATACACACAGTTCTCCACGTACTTGGCTATTGCGCGCGCCTCTTAGACCACCACGCTGCATAGCGCGGTACTTAATGTTGTATGACTTCCGTAATTATTATTCAATCTTAACGAAATTCACAACGTAGGTCAGGAATATGTGTCCGAAAAATAAATTTGATCGGTATAAAATTGTGCCTTATAATCGATTTTTTCGAATTGCGGGGGTCAGGGGAGGAAATTCAAAAATCTAAAACAAACTCGTATAGCGTACGAACATAACGAATCTAATTCCAAATTTCGTTGCTCTAGTCCTTATTTGGCGCGCACTACTATACCCCCCGGGCCCAATAATACCAATTTTAATGATGTATAACTTCCAAGTTTTTCAATCAATCTTACCCAGATTCACAACATAGATCAAAAGTGGTCTAATTATGGTGTGCCAAAAATAATAATCGTTATTTTTTTCGAATTGCGCGTACGAAGATAGCGAATCTAAATTTAAAATTTGGATGCTCTAGCTCTTATAGTCCCTGAGAAACAGGCGTTCATACGGACGGACAGACAGACGGACAGGGCTAGATTGATTCGTAATTTCCTTTAGTTTCAATAACTTTTTCCAGGCGTCCCAGTACTGAATCGATTAAATTTTGGATGATCTCTGGAGATATCTCTTCCCAAAGGGTAGTGACCTCAAAAATTGTCTCCTCTCTGGTTTTATTCAACGATACTGTTCCTTTTCGTTTTATAAGAGACCAGACGTTTTCAATTATATTTAAATCTGCACTTTGAGGAGGCCAGTCCAAAGTGGTAGCTCCAACATCTTTCAAGAATGTTGTAATCATCTTGGCTTTGTGGTATGGGGCGTTATCCTGTTGCAGAATGAAGGATTGTCCAATAAGCCTGTCTCCAGAAGTAAATGCATTATCATTTAGAACCCGTAAATATTGGCCTTGGTTCATCGAGCTAGTGACAGGATCGAAGTCACCCAGTCCATTATACACCACACATCCCCAGAGCATCACAGAGCCTCCATCATGACTTACTTTTTGTCAAACGGGCCGCTTTTTCTGCCTTTATGCCATTGGTAATCTTAAAAAAAATTTATTTGTTGATGAATTATACTGAAAGGAGCTTTCATCTGTCCATAAAACGCTCCTTCAGAACTCCTTTGGCTTATGGATATGTCCCTTTGCGAAGGACAGTCTTTTGAGCTTGTTTGCTTTTGTTATATATGGTACGTCCTTGACTTTATAAGTCTTAAAATCACATTCTTCTAATCGTCGACGGACTGTGCGCTCACTAATTGGTGTCTTAGCTGTCCAATTAAATTGATCTGCTGCGGATTGGGGCTTTAGTAAAACATTTTTTTTTAAATTCCCGTACAAAGACTTGGTCTTCACTGAGATCTGTTTTGCGCTTAGCACCTGATCTTCTTAAATTACGCATGTAATTATGATTTTTAAACTTTTTAATTTGTTAGTGCACAGATCGACGCGACACATTAAGCTCATTGGCAATGCCTTTGACTGGTATTCCAGCGTTAAAATTTGCTACCATTGAAGATCTTTTAACCAAATTTAGCTTACCCATGTTATTTAATATTTTTTAATAACTTTGTATTTTAATAATAACATTTAATATTAGGTTGTTTGGTAATGGTTTTTGCGTTCAATTTTCGCGCTTCGCTTGTGAAGTCACATGGAATCGTATCTGGCAACGCTGCATATCATTGGATAGGTCATGACAACACCTTTTAAATGACGTATAGTTTGTTTACATCAGTTTCCGCGCTTACAAATTACAATCGATCGAAATGGAGTTCACAAACGCTGAAATTCGCGCAATTTTGAAATTTTATTTCGCACAAGGAAAAACTGCTGCGGAATCTCGCAGACAGATTATTTCTGTCTTAGGAGTCAACAAACTATCAGTTCAAACTGCAGAACAGTGGTTCAGGCGATTCCGAAGTGGTAATTTTGTCACCGAAACACCCAAACCCGCCGGACGACCAGTGATAAAATCATGGAAATAGTGGATCGAGATCGTCATGTGACTATTAGAAGCATCGCAGAGGAGCTCCAACTAAGCACGGGATCCGTCCATAGGCATTTGAAGTCGAAAAAGTTGTCAAAAAAGCTCGATGTATGAGTGCCTCATGAGTTATCTCAAAAGAACCTTTTGGACCGTGTGTCAATCTGCGAATATCTAATGCACCGTAATAAAATCGACTCATTTCTGGATCGGTTGGTCACTGGCGATGAAAAATGGATCACATATGACAACACCAAGCGTAAAAGATCCTGGTCGAAGCACGGTGAGTCGGATAAAACGGTGGCAAAGCCAGGATTGACGACTGGGAAGGTTTTGCTGAGTGTATGGTGGGATATCAGAGGAATTATCCTTTATGAAGTGCTGCCTTATGGCCAAACCATAAATTCTGACCTCTACTGTCAACAACTGAAGCGATTGAAGATTGCACTTGAACAGAAGCGGCCAGCCATGGTGAATCGTAAGGGCATTGTGTTCCAGCATGACAGCGCCAGGCCACATACATCTTTGGTGACTCGTCACAAGCTACTGGAGCTTGGTTGGGAAGTTTTAGTGCATCCACCTTATAGGTTGGACATTGCTCAAGCGATTACCATCTGTTTTTGGCCATGCAAAATTTTTTCGATGGCCAGAAATTGAGCTCAAAGGAGGCTTGTGAAAATCGAATTGCCGAGTTTTTGCCAATAGAGACAAATACTTCTTCAGAAGAGGCATATACAAATTACCATCAAAATGGCACAAATAATCGAAGACAACGGTACATATAGCACTTAAATCGGACAATGGTAACTGTGTTAAAATAATCGTCAAAAAACAATAAAGAAACCGGTATGTCATTATATATATTATATTATCAGCAGAAAGAGAATGCAAAAGGTAAACGAAATAAGATTTGGCATGCACATAGCTAAAAATAGATTGTTTGTTTTGCGCCTTATTTTCGCACCGGTAATTGACGATTTTAAGCAACGCATCTGGCTTTTACATAGTCTTTTCATGACTATTTTGTAGGCCAATTCGAATGGTTTTGATTCGGCGTCATTGCAGAGGTATTTCCAGCACCGGTTTTCGCTCCTTTTGATAACTTTCGCGAGTGTGATGGTGGTCTGCTCGTTTGTTAGGTTTCCAACAGTTGACCGGGTTTTGCATGGTCTTACTAGTGCATCTCCTGTACATAGATGTAGCGCATACATTGGCTAGTGCGCCATTCTCGTTATTGGTGAATGGTTGTGATGGGGAATTTGTAGCAGATGTAAATATATATGCGGTAATACTTAACCTTTACATACACATTAGCATACATGTCTGTGAGCTGTAGCATTGTTTGTCTACAGCTCCATATTGCCGATCCTAAACTCGGCTGTTGAACCCAGATATCATTTTCCTTGCCCTGGTACAGTCTGCTTAAAATGGCAATATCAATTGAGTTCCTGCGCTGCTATGCAGTGGCTTAAGTTAACTTGTAGTAACTTTATTTTGGCGGTAAATGGTAACCTTTCTATACATTGGACACCTTTTTTTGTTAGCGTGATAGCTTAAACTATAGTTAGGGCCAAGGATGGTTGCTCGGGTGGATTTTTACATATGTGATTACCGCCTGTAGATATTATAATTTTTTTTTTAGCCCCTTTGCCATAAAAAAGAAGCAAAGCGGAGCTAATGGAAATGTGCAAAACCCAAAAGTTACACACTTTACATAGAAATAATCATCGAAAACCCCATAAAGTATATACATTCTTGATCAGGACGACTAGCTGAATCGATCAAGTCCTGTCCATCTGTCTAACCGTCAGTCCGTCTGTCCTTCCGTCCGTCCGTCCGTCCGTGGGGTGGTTTTCTGTAACAGGAATGTTGTGTTTTTAGCCCCTTTGCCTTTTTGTAAAAAAAGAGCAAAGCGGAGCTATTGGAAATATGCAAAATCCAAAAGTATGTAACACATAGAAATAATCATCGGAGACCCCATAAAGTATATATATTCTGAATCAGGACGACAAGACGAGTTCATCTAGCCCTGTCCGTCTGTCTGTCCGTCCGTCCGTCCGTCCGTCCGTCCGTCCGTCCGTCCGTCCGTCCGTCCGTCCGTCCGTCCGTCCGTCCGTCCGTCCGTCCGTCCGTCCGTATGAACGCCTGTTTCTCAAAGACTATAAGAGCTAGAGCAACCAAACTTGAAATCTAGATTTGTTATGTTCGTACGCTGGACAAGTTTGTTTTAGATTTTTGAATTTCCTCCCCTGACCCCCGCAAATCGAAAAAAACGATTATTAAGCACAATTTTCAACCGAGCAAATTTATATTTGGCACACATCATATTTAGACCATTCTTGATCGATGTTGTAAATCTGGTGAAGATTGATCAAAAATCTCGGAAGTTATAGATCAGCAAAAGTGGTGTTTTGGGCCCCGGGGGGGTATAGTAGTGCGCGCAAAATAAGAGCTAGAGCAACGAAATTTGGAACGTAGATTTGTTATGTTCGTACGCTATACGAGTTTGTTTTTGATTTTTCAATTTCCCCCCCTGACCCCCGCAATTCGAAAAAAACGATTATTAAGCACAATTTTCAACCGATCAAATTTATAGTAGTGCGCGCAAAAAAAGAGCTAGAGCAACGAAATTTGGAACGTATATTTGTTATGTTTGTACGCTATACGAGTTTGTTTTAGATTTTTCAATTTCCTTCCCTGACCCCCGCAATTTGAAAAAATCGATTTTCAGATACAATTTTGAACCGATCAAATTTATTTTACGCACACATATTGAGTAGACCATTCTCCATCTATGTTGTAAATTTCGTTAGGTTTGAACAATAAACACGAAAGTTATACAACAATAAGTACCGGGCTATAGAGCGTGGGGGGTTAAAAGGTGCGCGCAATTGCCAAGTACGTGCAGAACTGTGTGTATGTATGAGTATGTGTGTGTATGGCTGTATATGTAGGCAAAGGGGCTCTCGTAGTCGGGTACACTCGACTACAGACTTCTTACTTGTTTATATTCTTGTACTCTTACAAAGTCAAGAGCTGAACTTGTGAAGTTCTTTTTGTTTATTGAAGGTTTGTTTAAAAATATGGCTATGAGAGTTTCGAATGTGTTTAAGACAACTTTATATAATTTGCATCTAAGGAAGGTGTATCTACTATCTTGTGTTGATAGATTTTCTATTGGAAATGTGCAAAATCCAAAAGTATGTAACACATAGAAATAATCATCGGAGACCCCATAAAGTATATATATTCTGAATCAGGACGACAAGACGAGTTCATCTAGCCCTGTCCGTCTGTCTGTCTGTCCGTCTGTCCGTCTGTCCGTCTGACCGTCTGTCCGTCTGTATGAACGCCTGTTTCTCAGAGACTATAAGAGCTAGAGCAACCAAACTTGAAATCTAAGTTCGTTATGTTCGTAGGTTATACGAGTTTGTTTTTGATTTTTGAATTTCTTCCCCTGACCCCCGCAAATCGAAAAAAACAATTATTAAGCACAATTTTCAACCGATCAAATTTATTTTTGGCACACATCATAATTAGACCACTCTTGATCCATGATGTGAATCTGGATAAGATTGATCTAAAATCTCGGAAGTTATACATCATCAAAAGTGGCGTAATGGGCCCCGGGGGGGTATAGTAGCGCGCGCAAAATAAGAGCTAGAGCAACAAAATTTGGCATCTAGATTCGTTATGTTTGTACGCTATACGAGTTTGTTTTTGATTTTTGAATTTCCTCCCCTGACACCCGCAAATCGAAAAAAACGATTATTAAGCACACTTTTCAACTGATCAAATTTACTTTTGGCACACATCATAATTAGACCACTCTTGATCCATGTTGTGAATCTGGGTAAGATTGATCAAAAATCTCGGAAGTTATTCATCATCAAAAGTGGTGTTTAGGGCCCCGGGGGGGGTATAGTAGCGCGCGCAAATTAAGAGCTTGAGCAACGAAATTTGGAACGTATATTTGTTATGTTTGTACGCTATACGAGTTTGTTTTAGAATTTTAAATTTCCTTCCCTGACCCCCGCAATTTGAAAAAATCGATTTTCAGATACAATTTTTAACCGATCAAATTTCTTTTACGCACACACATTAAGTAGACCATTCTTCATCTAAGTTGTGAATTTCGTTCAAATTGAACAATAAACACGGAAGTTATACAACATTAAGTACCGCAATATAGAGCGTGGTGGGTTAAACGGTGCGCGCAATGGCTAAGTACGTGCAGAACTGTGTGTATGTATGAGTATGTGTGTGTATGGCTGCATATGTAGGCAAAGGGGCTCTCGTAGTCGGGTACACTCGACTACAGACTTCTTACTTGTTATGTATGCATTCCATTTATATTTATTTTTAATCGTGATACATACGATTTTTTATGTGTCAACGGTTGGAAAATTTATATTTTCAAAAGTAATTCTTTTAATTTAATTAATAATAATTTTAACTGAAAAACAATGTCAAATTTCACTGTTGGCTGATAGAAACTTCACAGTGGACGCTCTGTGAGCTTGATAGTGAACCATCTGTAGTCATTATGCCCATTGTAAATCAAGCGGATGGACGCTCTGTAGCCTTCTGGTGGTGCAGCTGTTGTCTAGGAGGTTCAGCGCCAGGTTATTGCAGTGCTCGTGCAACCTTTCTGCGTATTTTTTGCTCATGTCTGCAATAACCTCTTTCACCCAAGCAATCTTCAGATGGTGATGAATCTCTTTATTGGAGTAAGAGACATGGGCATTCATTATGTTGCGTAGGGCTTTGTTTTGGACCCTCTCGATCCGTAGCCTATTGCTTGCGCTCGCCGTACCCCATAGTTGTTTTCCGTAAGCCCAAGTTGGTTTATTGATGGAATTGTAAACCAACAACTTGGACGTAAGAGGCAGGCTAGATCTACGGCCAATCAGCCAATAGAACTTTTTTATTTTGTTTTCTGAGTGGATACTTTTGCGGCGGGTGTGCTCCATCGAAGTGAGGTGCCGGTGGAGAACCATGCCCAGGTATTTCGGCGTATCGCACTCAGGAATGGTTGCGCCATCTAAGTGCACTGGAGGGCAGTTGCCAGTTCTTAAGGAGAATGTTGTGTGTGTGGATTTGTCGGAGTTTATCACAATGTTCCACCTAACAAGCCAGGTGTTAAGTAGGTCCATTTATCTCTGGATGATCCCCGAGGCATCACTAGGAGAACTAGCAACCGCCAGAAATGCAGTGTCGTCAGCATAGGTGGCAGTTAGCTGACGAGCATCCTGTATTATTGGCATGTCTGCAGTATAAATGGTGTATAGTAGCGGCTTCAGGACACTGCCTTGCGGGACTTCTGCTCTAATTGGCCTCTCCACTGTCTTGGAGTTCCCGCACCTGGCGTAGAACCGCCTATCATCTAAAAACGACTTCATCAGCAAGAAATAGGCATCCGGTAGGCTGCTCTTAACATCAAACGCCTGCTTAACATCAAGCATCACCGCGCTGCAATATTGCTTCTCCTCAAATGCCTGGAGTATGCGATCCACTAAGCGGTGGTACTGCTCAGGAGTCCTATGGGACTTCCTGAAACCAAACTGGTGATCCGGGATCAGCCTAGCCTCATCAAATACTGACAAGACTCTACTCAGAAATACTTTTTCAATTATTTTGGAGAGAATTGCCAGCAAACTATAGGAGGCAAGTTTAGCTTCAGGTTTTCCTGGATTTGCAATAATAATAATTTCCGCACGTTTCCAGGTCTTTGCGAAGTGACCAATCCTCAAGCATTGGTTGATGATGTTGGTAAGCAGAGCCTGAGTCTACGTTTTTCAATAACCAGGAAAGACACCTGAGCATTCCACAAGTGTATGTCGCGCGTGGGGGCACGGGGAGTGGAAGTTACCCTAGGCGAGGCATAGTTGGCTGCATCTTTAATGGCATTGTTGAGATCTTTTAGTTTGCGATCAATGTCCTCCGCAGTGTTGAGGATGGGGGAAGAGTTAATATTGCGCTCAAGCCAAGTCTTGTACTTAGTGAGGTCTGTTGTGTTTCTCCACAACCTACTGCGGACAGCTGCTCTTGACACTGGCACGTCAAATTCTAGGGTGATGGCACTATGGTCGGACAGTAGGTCCGGGGTGGATCGACACACGATCTTTGCTGGGTCGATGCCACTGGATATTGAAAAGTCCAGAATATCCGGAATCTTACAAGGCTCCGTGTGCCAGTAAGTGGGCTGTTCCGGACCATGACAGTTTAATTTCCTTTTTCGGATGCACTTGATCAGCGCTCTGCCTTTTGGATTACAAATCCTAGAGCCCCACCAGCCATGCTTGGCGTTGAAATCACCACCATATATAAACCTCGAACCTAGGGTGTCCATTAGTATTTTCTCCTCCACCACTATGTGTTTAGGTGGAATATATGTCGCTGCCATGTTAAGATTTCCAAGTGGGCTGGTCAGTCTGACTTGAGCATACTGCATATATTCCTCCGTAATTGCAGGAAGATCGACGAATTGTATGCCGCTATGTATGACAGCGGCTCCCGCGAACATCTTCTCCATCAGTTTCGCCATGAGTGCCCCCATGCGTGACGTCATTGCTTCAAGTGGAGACTCAGTGGAGGTAGTACTCTGGATAGTTTCCAGTTGGGAGGTGTTAGGACCATTCTTAACCATACTGGTATAACTGGTGTTGGTGTTGTGATATGAGACTCTCGGACTAGTTGAGAGCGTCGAAGATTGTATTGAGGTTTGTTTACTTTCAGCGCTGCTAGGGCCTTGGCTGTTTTGTAAGCGCTACACCCTCTGTATGATGCAGTATGATCACCTCCGCAGTGTACACAAGAGGCCGGGTCCTCCTTAGGCTTAGTGCAGGCGACAGTGTTGTGTCCCTCGCCGCACTTAACGCATCTATGCTGCAGTTTGCAGTATCTTTGTGTATGGCCGAATCCCTGGCAGCGGAAGCATTGAATGACATCATTAAATTTTAATGGTGGTTCAACTGAGACCACTGACTTGTACAAACGCTTGATCTGGAATGCCTTGGTGTTGTTGCTGGACGGCTCCAGACTTACAAAAATTATTGGCATTGGTGCTTTACTGATGCGGCTAGTGGCGTTGTGAAGATCCCTGACTGTATGACGCTGAGTCGACAATATCGGCCTTGTCCGTAGTGGGGTGTAAACCTTTCACGACAATCATCGCGCGGTTGGAAGGTTTGATACCTGATGTTGTGCCCGTTGAGTTGGTGTTTTAAAGCAGACTAGGTCTCCTTGTCAGGCATAATAACTCTGATTTTGTTGTTCATGCAGGATTTGTAGGTGAAGTCTTTGCCCTCACCAACAATCTTACTTATACTTTTAATGAAGGCTCCAATATTGGTGACATCAGGGATGAATATCGGTGGTGGCTTGATGGATTTCGGTTTTGGTGTAGGGGCTTCTTTAAGGGTTTTGTTACTGTTTTTTGGAACCACATTGGCCAGGCCCATCTCTTCATTCTCAGAATCATCATCGCTGTCGTTA
Source organism: Zygothrica quintamaculata (assembly GCA_037044455.1). NCBI lineage: Eukaryota > Metazoa > Arthropoda > Insecta > Diptera > Drosophilidae > Zygothrica > Zygothrica quintamaculata. Next base: position 16,969 of record JBAMBS010001997.1, read on the forward strand.
GATAGCACACAAACTTGTTGTTGTCCAGCCGGGCTTTTGCCGCTGCAAAATATCTTTTTGTAGCTCAATGATTTTACATAGGTTATTATATGCAATCAAAAAACTATCACTGACAGTGGTGAACCTTGAGGAATGCCATTGTCAATTGCTACTGTTTTTGACAGTTGTGTACCTACTTTTACTATATATTTACTATTGGTCATAAAGTTTTTTATGTAAATTATAATTTTGGGAACTACTTGCCATTTGATCAACTGTTCGATTACTGCATAAATCCCGACCCTATCGAAAGCCTTCGAAAAGTCAAGGAAGACGATGGAGGTATGCCTTTTGTTTTCGAGGTATTTAGTTATCAAATGGTCTGCGTAAAGCAGACAATCTGGAATTGATTTGTGTTTTTTAAAACCAAATTGACTTTTTGACAGTAGTTTAGTGTAGTGAACAAACTACCAAAGACGTGTGGCGATTATTTTGTCTAAAACTTTTGAGAGGAATTAATTAGGGGAAATGGCTTGGTTTTATCTGAGTTAGTTTTGAGCATAGGGATGACTAAACTTGTTTTATATTGTCGTGGTATGTAGGAATTAAAAATGTTGTTAACATGTGAGATTAGTCTATTTTTAGCCCCTTTGCCTTTTTATAAAAAAAGAAGCAATGCGGAGCTATGTGAAATGTTCAAAATCGAAAAGTATGTTACACATAGAAATAATCATCGGAGACCCCATAAAAAAATTTATATATTCTGAATCAGGACGACAAGACGAGTTGATCTAGCCATGTCCGTCTGTTCGTCGGTATGAACGCCTGTTTCTCAGAGACTATAAGAGCTAGAGCAACCAAATTTTAAACTTTGATTCGCTATTTTCGTACGCTATACAAGTTTATTTTTGATTTTTGAATTTCCTCCCCTGACCAACGCAATTGGGAAAAACAATTATTAGGCACAATTTTCAACCGATTGAATTTCTTTTCGGCATGCATCATAATTAGACCATTCTTGATTTATGTTATAAATCTGGGTAGGATTGATAAAAAAAACTCGAATTTATACATCATTAAAAGTGGTGTTATGGGGCCCGGGAAGGTTTAGTAGTGCGCGCAAAATAAGAACTAGAGCAACGTAATTTGGAATTTAGATTCGTTATATTCGTGCGCTATACGAATTTGTTTCAGATTTGCAAATTTCATCTCCTGACCCCCGCAATTCGAAATAATCGATTTTAAGACACAATTTAAATTATCAACTGATAAAATTTCTTTTTGGTAATTATATTAATTATACCATTCCTAATCTACGTTGTTTTAATTTCGTTAAGATTGAACAATAAACACGGAAGTTATACAACATTAAGTATCGCGATAAAGAACGTGGGAGCTAAAAGGCGCGCTATGGCCAAGTGCGTGCAGAACTGTGTGTATGTATGAGTATGTGCGTGTATGGCTGTATATGTAGGCAAAGGGGCTCTCGTTGTCGGGTACACTCGACGACAGATTTCTTTCTTGTTTAAGCTCGTTTAGTCTCTTATTCCATCATAGTACATTGTGTGTCTGTTGTTTGAGTGATATTTTTGGGATTGACCTATGTGTTGCCTGTATAATAATTTTATTAATTTGGGCTGCTTCAATGTTATTGTTTTTGGATAGTTGCAATTCTCATCTTAAGTCTGGAATTAATCTTCCAAAGTAATTCCAATCAGCTTCTTAAAGTTGTTTCTTATTGGAGTAAATGTTTGCGGTTTTTCTTACATTGTTCATGATATGGGAAAATGGTCACTACCAATAAGATCTGAGGTACATTTCCATGCTATTTTTGGGACAATATCTGGTGTACAAAAGAAGAGATCAATATGTGTGAAAGTGTTGTGTATTGTGAAATGAAGGAGATTTGTCATTGAGCAGTATAAAATTATTTTTTGTGAGAAATTTGTAAATGGCAGAACCCTTTTTATTATTATTATCAGATCCCCATGTAGTGTGCTAGCTATTACAAGTAAGAAGTTTGCAGTCGAGTGTACCCGACTACGAGAGCCCCTTTGCCTACATTTACACCCATACACACACATACTCATATATACACACAGTTCTGCACGTACTTAGCCATTGCGCGCACCTTTTAGCCCCCCACGCTCTATAGCGCTGTACTTAATGTTATATAACTTCCGTGTCTATTGTTAAATTTTAACGAAATTCACAAGGTAGATTAAGAATGGTCTACTTAATATGTGTGCGAAAAAGAAATTTGATCGGTTAAAAATTGTATCTTTAAATCGATTAATCGATTTAAATCGAATTTTTTCAAATTGAGAGGGTCAGGGGAGGAAATTCGAAAATCTAAAATAAGGTCGTATACCTTAGGAACATAATGAATCTATATTCCAAATTTCGTTGCTCTAGGTCATATTTTGCGCGCACTACTATACCCTCCGGGCACCATAACGCCACTTCTGATGATGTATTACTTCCGAGATTTTTGATCAATCTTACCCAGATTCACAACATGGATCAAAATTGGTCTAATTATGATGTGTGCCAAAAATCGGTTGAAAATTGTGCTTAATAATCGTTTTTTAGCCCCTTCGCCTTTTTGTAAAAAAGAAGCAAAGCAGAGCTATTGGGAATGACATAGAAATAATCATCGGAGACCCCATAAAGTATATATTCACTGAAGTAGAGTTCTTTTCACTGGAGAAGGTGGTTGTGCTCGTAGTAGTGGTATTTGTGGCCGTTGCTACCACGTACAATCGTACAATTTTTAACCGATCAAATTCTTTTTCGCACACATATTAAGTAGTTCATTCTTCATCTACGTTCTAAATTTCGTCAAAATTTAACAATAAACACGGAAGTTATTCAACATTAAGTACCGCGCTGTAGAGCGTGGGGGGCTTAAAGGTGCGCGCAATGGCTAACTACGTGCAAAACTGTGTGTATGTATGAGTATGTGTGTGTATAGCTGTATATGTAGGCAAAGGGGCTCTCGTAGTAGGGTACACTTCACTGCAGACTTCTTACTTCTTTTTATGTTATTTAAGCTGCAATTATTGCAACCTGAATCATTTTAACAAATTTCTTTATTGCCAGCGTTTATGTGCTGAGCAGCACCACAGCTTTTGCATGTTTCTTCGTTCCTGCAAACTTTGAATGTATGCCCAAAACGCAGGCAGTGATTGCAACGCAGCGGCGATGGTATAAATCTACGAACATTTGTTTTTTCGTACCCTACCATAACGCGTTGAGGTAGGTTAGTTGATGCGAACGTAAGAATTATTAGTCCCTTATCAAATAGTTGGTCACCAGCTCTTTTCATTATTCTCTTTACTAGTGTGACGTTTTGTTATATCGAAAGATCAATTAAGATTATTTATGCTGAACGGCCGCGGTATGACTGCTTACTACAAGAGTAGACATGAAACTGACCATTCAAATATATACCATTAAAATATACCATATATTTGCCATACATATATACCATACAAATACCATCCATATATACCATATATATACCATCAATATATACCATGCATATATACCATATATATTCCATCTATATATACCATCCATATATGCAAAAAAAAAAAAACAGCTGCTGCATTCTTCCAGGCTTCATAATGTCCAACAGCTCTACTGCTAGTGCGGCGTCAGCAACTAATAATAATGCAGCCCCGCTGATTAGTAGTAACGTGGTAGCAACGGCCACAAATACCACTACTACGAGCACAACCACCTTTTCCAGTGAAAAGAATTCTACTCCAGTGAATTATCAAGGTTCCGGTGCTAGTAACGTGCAAAGTGGTAACATCACCTCTAATGGTAGCCGGCCTCTTCCCCCCTACACCAGATGAATATGCCGGAGTATGTTCCTCTCACGGTGCCGTGACAACAAATACGCAGCAATAAACGTCGCGCCATTGACATCCCCAATAAAAACCAATAAGAAGGGTAGAAATATGACTCCAATGGATACTAGATTTGCCACACTAGCTCAGTATGTTAATTTCGATGATCACAGCATGGAAGAGGAAGTCGTAGAGCCACAACTACACGAATCAACCCAAAATATCGATAAACGTACCCCAAAGCCGAGAGCAATAACTGTGCCTGGAATTACGGATATTCAGGCGATGGAAGAGATTATCAACGCGAAAGTCGATTTTGACACGTAATGGTGTGCTCAGGATATTCACTAGGGCCTTGGATACCCACAGAAAAATCACAAGGGGCTTAGCTGAAAAGCATATATAAACCTTTTCACATCGTCATTCACAATCTTGCTGCGTCAACTTCAAAATCACAAATTGTAGCTAAACTCATGGATCAGATGCACAATGTACTTAGAATGTACAACCCCAATTCCCGAGTACAGCCCACGAATGACCAGTCCGCAAACCCCGAAGCTATTTCTGGACAGAACATATGGTTTGTTGACCTATTCATTGCAGAAAACAACAAAGACGCATTCCGGATCACCAGAATAGGCAGATAACGGGTAACGGTGCAAATGGCCAAGAAAAACAGTACTGTTTTACAGTGCTACAGGTGTTTCGAGTTTGACCACAAACGTAACTATTGCACCAAACAACCTAATTGCGAAAGGTGTGGTATGTGTCATTGGGCTGGATCAGAGTCGTGCCTCGCTCGTTCTGAGGACGATTTATGCTGCGCTTATTGTGGAAGGGACCACATGGCGTCGGTTAAATATGCCCAGTTTATGCTCGCAAACTAAAAAACAACGCATTAGGTGTAAACATTGCACCGTTGGCTAGAAAAGGACCAATTAGAAGACAACCAGCAATCCATTCTGCAATCGTGCAGCAGGGATTCTCGTTCGCAGATGTGGCTCGAACAGTTCACCCAATTTTAGTTACCAAGGGTAATTCCCCCAAGCCGAACTATTGATAAAACTCAGTCAACTGCGCGGGCTACTCATGGATATAACAAAACTACTATTATTATATCCATGAGTAGTCCACGCCTGTATATAACAGTCAGAGGGAAAAACACAGGAAGGACCCAGTTACTTGCCCAATTAATGCAAATTTTCTTTTTTTTTCTTTATTTTTTTATTAAAATTAAATTAAATATATACAAAATATACAATTTAATACTAATTTAACGAGCACTAGCTGGATCTGCCTTCGGCTCATAATGCAAATTAATTTCACAATGCAACAAACGATTCCTGGGCTTCAGGCTACAATAAATGATCTACGAAATGAGATCAGGGGGCTTAGAGGCTCTAAACAACAACGCAAGTCAAAATAACTACCACCGCACTCCGCCTCGGAACATGAAACGCTCGCAGCATAATCGCTAATGCTATCAAATTGAAGCTCTTTTTCAGCAAACATAAAATAGACATATTGCTTATATCGGAAACATTCCTACACGTTTGCTCTCATTTCAATATAGATGGATACACCTGCTATCGCTCAGACCATCCTGGAGGACGACCGAGAAAGGTTAAGTTAAGCGTGGGATTGTACATTACAACTGCCTCACAATATTCAATACCTACATACAGCTCTCATCGATTATGGTAGGCACTGGCCTTGGTGAGTTACTCGTTGGCGCTGTTTACCTTCCGCCATCCATTCCCTGGAGACCTGGCGTGTTTGAGGACATAATCGCACAGCTAGTACAGAAATTTATAATAAGAGGAGACTTTAATGCCAAGCATCGCAGTTGGGGCAGTTTCCGACCGGAATCTAGGGGCACTTTTCTGCATCAGGCGCTAACCTCTAGTGCCGCTGAAGTTATGGTCACCGGAGAACCCACCTATTATCTCTACAGCAGCACTAGTATGCCCTCCTGTCTAGACATATTTATATACAAAGGTCTACCAAGGCACATTTCATCCATTCAGGAAGAATTCGATTTGTCGTCAGACCATCTTCCGATCCTGGCTACAATGAGACTGAGACCAGAGTTGATGCCTCTAAAAAGAAATATCCTTCTCCCTGGCTCTAACATCCAAACTTTTCAGGTTGCATTAAATAGAAACATACACCTCAACTCAGAGCTGAACACTGCAGAGGATGTAGATGATACGGTGGTTACATTCGTGAATAAAATTAAATCAGCTGCTACACTTGCTGCCCCATCAGTTAATATGCAAGCAGCTCGTCAAACTTTAATTTTAGCAACACAAGCTTCTGGGCTTATTGAGCTTAAAAAAAGGCTGAGCAGAGAATAAGCTCGCACTAACGATCAGGACATTGGCAGGATCTATCGCAGAATCTCAAACAGGTTGCGAAAAGTTCTTGTTGAGATAAAAAAAGAAACCACGGTACAAACGGTAAGGCACGCCCAGCTTCCCGATTAAAAAACCATATGGAGCATGGGCCAGGCACCCCCTTCATGCAGAAGCCTTTGCCCTTAATCTCGAGCAAAGGTTTCAACCACATTACACTGCGTCAGCAACCCGAAACCAACAGCTGCAAGCCACACTAAGGGCTCCATTGCAATTGGCGTTACCGGTCTCTCCCTTCACCTTTGAGGAAATCAAAAACGATATCAATGCTCTCAAAAATAACAAGGCACCGTGAGAGGTCGCAATGGACAATAAAGTGTTGTTTCTGTTGCTCCTCCTTAGTACTGTCCTTGGAAAAAAAAACCCACGTTATTATGCTGTATAAATCTGGACAATCCGAACCAATTGGAATCCTATAGACCAAACAGTTTTTTATCAGCATTTGGCAAGTTGTTCGAAAACTGCATACTACGAAGGATACTTAATACCCCAGCGGCAAGAAGGAAAATTCCAAAATTTCAGTTTGGATTTCGCCCGCACCACGGTACCCCGAGAACAACTCCACAAAGCTGTTAACTTCATACTGGAAGGGTTCCACGCCAAGGAGTACGTCGTCTCGGCGTATATTGATATCCAACAAGCATTTGACCGGGTGTGGCATGCAGGCCTTTTATCAAAAATCAAGCGTTTAGCTAGATCCTCAACTTTACTTACTAGTAAAGTCGTTCCTTGAGGATAGATCTTTCTCAGTAGTGCATAGATGGCATGGCATCACAGGAAAGCAGAAGTACGAGCAGGAGTACAACAGGGAAGCGAGCTTGGTCCGACTCTGTCATAGTCTGATCACTAGCGACAGGCCAACAGTTCAAAACGTGACTACGGGTAATCCAGATGACCTACTTTTCGCAACGTTTGCGGATGATACAGCTGTTATGGCTAGAAACCAGTGCATCTATGCGGCCACTGACATGCTGCAAGAATATATTTACAAATTTAAAAACTAGGCTTGCAGGTGGAATATCTCCATTAATCCGGAGAAATATGGCAGTGTGACATATACCCTCAGAAAGGATATATGCCCAGCAGTATACGGGGAAGTACTTCCCAAGTGTAAAACAAAATTTAATATTTGCTCTTTGTTCAAAATGCATTTAACGAGCGATGACCAAAAGCTGCTGTCACTTTATGATCGACCCTTCTTTGTTTTACTTTATGATTAATTTGGTAAAAAAAAAAAAGAAAGAAATTTTTTTCCAATTTTTGCACTGCACACGTTTTTAGGGTTGCCAAGCGAATCCGAACATTATTACTGATCACCATATACTTTTTAATCATTTGAAAAGTTTCAGTGAACGTTTTCCCAAGTGTAAGACAAAGTTTAATATTTGCTCTTTGTTCAAAATGCATTTAACGAGCGATGACCAAAAGCTGCTGTCACTTTATGATCGATAACTTACGATTTTTACGAAATATCAACAAGAGATCAAATTTTTTATTTCATATACCCACCTATAGGAGGGGCCACCAGAAACAGTTATATTTAAAAGGCCCTGTTTCGATTGCGAAAGACCATGTATATATATTCCATATATATTTATATATATATACCATATAGTTATACCATATGTATATATATCATATATATGCCATATATATATACCATATCATAAAAATTTCGAATTTTTTCAAATTGCGGGGGTCACGGAAGGAAATTGAAAAATCTAAAACAAACCCGTATAGCGTACAAACATAACAAATCTACGTTCCAAATTTCGTTGCTCTAGCTCTTATTTTGCGCGCACTACTATACCCCCCCGGTGACATAACAACACTTTTGATGATCTATAACTTCCGAGATTTTTGATCAATCTTACCCAGATTCACAACATCGATCAATAATGGTCTACTTATGATGTGCACCAAAAATACATTTGATCGGTTGAAAATTCTGCTTAATAATCGTTTTTTTCGAATTGCGGGGGTCAGGGGAGGAAATTGAAAAATCCAAAGCAAACTCGTATAGCGTACGAACATAACAAATCTTTTATGACTGATCTGCCAGGGATGTAGACCCTTCTTTGTTTTAATTTATGATTAATTTGATAAAAAAAAAAAAAAAGAACGAAATTTTTTTCCAATTTTTGCACTGCATTTACGAAATATCAACAAGAGATCAAATTTTTTATTTCATATACCCACCTATAGGAGGGGCCACCAGAAACAGTTATATTTAAAAGGTCCTGTTTCGTTTGCGAAAGACCATGTATATATATTCCATATATATTTATATATATATACCATATAGTTATACCATATATATATATATCATATATATATGCCATATATATATACCATATCATAAAAAAAGCTTGGCAACTCTAAAAAAAAGTATGCAGTGAAAATATCTGAAAAAATAAATTTTCAACTCATATATACAACATAATAAAGACAAATCATATATAAAACATAAATAAGAAAGTCCACATTAGTAGCAAAGTAGTCATTTATGACTGAAGTAGTTTATATTTAAAGAGTGTATATAAAAAGTGTGAAAGTGTGTGTTATTGAATAAGTTATTTTACCCACAAATTGGGTGCTCCGCTGGCAAATTTGTTTACTTTGTTTTCTGGTTGTCATCCTAACAGCTGCTGCAAACAGCTGTTTTAACTAAGAACAAGTAAGAAGTCTGTAGTCGAGTGTACCCGACTACGAGAACCGCTTTGCCAACATATACAGCCATAAAATGCTCATACATACACACAGTTCTGCACGTACTTAGCCGCTGCGCGCACCTTTTAGTCCCCCACGCTCTATATCACGGTACTTAATGTTGTCTAACTTCCGTTTTTATTGTTCAATTTTAACGAAATTTACAACGTAGAAAACTGAAAACTGAAAACGTGAAAAATGGTCTACTTAAAATGTGTGCGTAAAAGAAATTTGATTGGTTAAAAATTGTATCTGAAAATCGAATTTTTTCAAATTGCGGGGGTCAGGGGAGGAAATTGAAAAATCTAAAACAAACTCGTATAGCGCACAAACATAACAGATCTACGTTCCAAATTTCGTTGCTATAGCTCTTATTTTGCGCGCACTACTATACCCCCCCGGGACCAATAACACCACTTTTGTTGATGTATAACTTCCGAGATTTCTGATCATACACACAGTTTTGCACGTACTTAGCCGCTGCGCGCAACTTTTAGTCCCCCACGCTCTATATCACGGTACTTAATGCTGTCTAACTTCCGTGTTTATTGTTCAATTTTAACGAAATTTACAACGTAGAAAACTGAAAACTGAAAACGTGAAAAATGGTCTACTTAATATGTGTGCGTAAAAGAAATTTGATCGGTTAAAAATTGTATCTGAAAATCGAATTTTTTCAAATTGCGGGGGTCAGGGGAGGAAATTGAAAATTCTAAAACAAACTCGTATAGCGTACAAACATAACAAATATACGTTCCAAATTTCGTTGCTCTAGCTCTTAATTTGCGCACGCTACTATACCCCCCCACTGGGACATAAACACCACTTTTGATGATGAATAACTTCCGAGATTTCTAATCAATCTTACCCAGATTCACAACATGGATCAAGAGTGGTCTAATTATGATGTGTGCCAAAAGTAAATTTGATCGGTTGAAAAGTGTGCTTAATAATCGATTTTTTCGAATTGCGGTGGTCAGGGGAGGAAATTGAAAAATCAAAAACAAACTCGTATAGCGTACAAACATAACAAATCTACGTTCAAAATTTCGTTGCTCTAGCTCTTATTTTGCGCGCACTACTATACCGCCACCGGGCCAATAACGCCACTTTTGCTGATGTATAACTTCCGAGGTTTTTGATCAATCTTACCCAGATTCACAACATCGATCAAGAATGGTCTAATTATGATGTGTACCAAAAATAAATTTGATCGGTTGAAAATTGTGTTTAATAATCGATTTTTTCGAATTGCGGTGGTCAGGGGAGGAAATTGAGAAATCTAAAATAAACTCGTATAGCATACGAACATAACAAATCTAAGTTTCAAATTTCGTTGCTCTAGCTCCTATTTTGCGCACACTACTACACCCCCCCGGGGCCTATCACACCACTTTTGCTGATCTATAACTTCCGAGATTTTTGATCAATCTTACCCAGATTCACAACATCGATCAAAAATGGTCTAATTATGATGTGTACCAAAACTTAATTTGATCAGTTGAAAATTGTGCTTAATAATCGATTTTTTCGAATTGCGGGGGTCAGGGGAGGAAATTGAAAAATCCAAAGCAAACTCGTATAGCATACGAATATAGCAAATCTATATTCCAAATGTCGTTGCTCTAGCTCTTATTTTGCGCGCACTACTATACCCCCCCGGTGCCCATAGCACCACTTTTGCTGATCTATAACTTCCGAGATTTTTGATCAATCTTACCCAGATTCACAATATCGATCAAGAATGGTCTAATTATGATGTGCACCAAAAATACATTTGATCGGTTGAAAATTGTGCTTAATAATCGTTTTTTTCGAATTGCGGTGGTCAGGGGAGGAAATTGAAAAATCCAAAGCAAACTCGTATAGCGTACGAACATAACAAATCTTGTATGACTGTTCTACCAGGGATGTAGACCCTTCTTTGTTTTAATTTATGATTAATTTGGTAAAAAAAAAAAAAAAAAAAATTTTTTTCCAATTTTTGCACTGCACACTTTTTTAGGGTTGCCAAGCGAATCCGAACATTATTACTGATCACCATATACTTTTTAATCATTTGAAATGTTTCAGTGAACGTTTTCCCAAGTGTAAGACAAAATTTAATATTTGCTCTTTGTTCAAATTGCATTTAACGAGCGATGACCAAAAGCTGCTGTCACTTTATGATCGATAACTTACGATTTTTACGAAATATCAACAAGAGATCAAATTTTTTATTTCATATACCCACCTATAGGAGGGGCCACCAGAAACAGTTATATTTAAAAGGTCCTGTTTCGTTTGCGAAAGACCATGTATATATATTCCATATATATTTATATATATATACCATATATACCATATATATCATATATATATACCATATCATATAAAAAGCTTGGCAACTCCAAAAAAAAGTGTGTGCAGTGAAAATATCTGAAAAAATAAATTTTCAACTCATATATACAACATAATAAAGACAAATCATATATAAAACATAAATAAGAAAGTCCACATTAGTAGCAAAGTAGTCATTTATGACTGAAGTAGTTTATATTTAAAGAGTGTATATAAAAAGTGTGAAAGTGTGTGTGCAAATTTGTTTAGTTTGTTTTCTGGTTGTCATCTTAACAGCTGCTGCAAACAGCTGTTTTAACTAAGAACAAGTCAGAAGTCTGTAGTCGAGTGTACCCGACTACGAGAGCCCCTTTACCAACATATACAGCCATAAAATGCTCATACATACACACAGTTCTGCACGTACTTAGCCGCTGCGCACACCTTTTAGTCCCCCACGCTCTATATCACGGTACTTAATGTTGTCTAACTTCCGTTTTTATTGTTCAATTTTAACGAAATTTACAACGTAGAAAACTGAAAACTGAAAACGTGAAAAATGGTCTACTTAATATGTGTGCGTAAAAGAAATTTGATCGGTTAAAAATTGTATCTGAAAATCTAATTTTTTCAAATTGCGTGGGTCAGGGGAGGAAATTGAAATATCTAAAACAAACTCGTATAGCGCACAAACATAACAAATATACGTTCCAAATTTCGTTGCTCTAGCTCTTAATTTGCGCGCGCTACTATACCCCCCCCCTGGGACATAAACACCACTTTTGATGATGAATAACTTCCGAGATTTCTAATCAATCTTACCCAGATTCACAACATGGATCAAGAGTGGTCTAATTATGATGTGTGCCAAAAGTAAATTTGATCGGTTGAAAAGTGTGCTTAATAATCGTTTTTTTCGATTTGCGGGTGTCAGGGGAGGAAATTCAAAAATCAAAAACAAACTCGTATAGCGTACAAACATAACGAATCTAGATGCCAAATTTTGTTGCTCTAGCTCTTATTTTGCGCGCGCTACTATACCCCCCGGGGCCCATTACACCACTTTTGATGATGTATAACTTTCGAGATTTTAGATCAATCTTACCCAGATTCACATCATGGATCAAGAGTGGTCTAATTATGATGTGTGCCAAAAATAAATTTGATCGGTTGAAAATTGTGCTTAATAATCGATTTTTTCGAATTGCGGTGGTCAGGGGAGGAAATTGAAAAATCAAAAACAAACTCGTATAGCGTACAAACATAACAAATCTACGTTCAAAATTTCGTTGCTCTAGCTCTTATTTTGCGCGCACTACTATACCGCCACCGGGGCCAATAACGCCACTTTTGCTGATGTATAACTTCCGAGATTTTTGATCAATCTTACCCAGATTCACAACATCGATCAAGAATGGTCTAATTATGATGTGTACCAAAAATAAATTTGATCGGTTGAAAATTGTGCTTAATAATCGATTTTTTCGAATTGCGGTGGTCAGGGGAGGAAATTGAGAAATCTAAAATAAACTCGTATAGCATACGAACATAACAAATCTAAGTTTCAAATTTCGTTGCTCTAGCTCCTATTTTGCGCACACTACTACACCCCCCCGGGGCCTATCACACCACTTTTGCTGATCTATAACTTCCGAGATTTTTGATCAATCTTACCCAGATTCACAACATCGATCAAAAATGGTCTAATTATGATGTGTACCAAAACTTAATTTGATCAGTTGAAAATTGTGCTTAATAATCGATTTTTTCGAATTGCGGGGGTCAGGGGAGGAAATTGAAAAATCCAAAGCAAACTCGTATAGCATACGAATATAGCAAATCTATATTCCAAATTTCGTTGCTCTAGCTCCTATTTTGCGCACACTACTACACCCCCCCGGGGCCTATCACACCACTTTTGCTGATCTATAACTTCCGAGATTTTTGATCAATCTTACCCAGATTCACAATATCGATAAGAATGGTCTAATTATGATGTGCACCAAAAATACATTTGATCGGTTGAAAATTGTGCTTAATAATCGTTTTTTTCGAATTGCGGTGGTCAGGGGAGGAAATTGAAAAATCCAAAGCAAACTCGTATAGCGTACGAACATAACAAATCTTGTATGACTGTTCTACCAGGGATGTAGACCCTTCTTTGTTTTAATTTATGATTAATTTGGTAAAAAAAAAAAAAGAAAAATTTTTTTCCAATTTTTGCACTGCACACTTTTTTAGGGTTGCCAAGCGAATCCGAACATTATTACTGATCACCATATACTTTTTAATCATTTGAAATGTTTCAGTGAACGTTTTCCCAAGTGTAAGACAAAATTTAATATTTGCTCTTTGTTCAAATTGCATTTAACGAGCGATGACCAAAAGCTGCTGTCACTTTATGATCGATAACTTACGATTTTTACGAAATATCAACAAGAGATCAAATTTTTTATTTCATATACCCACCTATAGGAGGGGCCACCAGAAACAGTTATATTTAAAAGGTCCTGTTTCGTTTGCGAAAGACCATGTATATATATTCCATATATATTTATATATATATACCATATATACCATATATATCATATATATATACCATATCATATAAAAAGCTTGGCAACTCCAAAAAAAAGTGTGTGCAGTGAAAATATCTGAAAAAATAAATTTTCAACTCATATATACAACATAATAAAGACAAATCATATATAAAACATAAATAAGAAAGTCCACATTAGTAGCAAAGTAGTCATTTATGACTGAAGTAGTTTATATTTAAAGAGTGTATATAAAAAGTGTGAAAGTGTGTGTGCAAATTTGTTTAGTTTGTTTTCTGGTTGTCATCTTAACAGCTGCTGCAAACAGCTGTTTTAACTAAGAACAAGTCAGAAGTCTGTAGTCGAGTGTACCCGACTACGAGAGCCCCTTTGCCAACATATACAGACCATAAAATGCTCATACATACACACAGTTCTGCACGTACTTAGCCGCTGCGCGCACCTTTTAGTCCCCCACGCTCTATATCACGGTACTTAATGTTGTCTAACTTCCGTTTATATTGTTCAATTTTAACGAAATTTACAACGTAGAAAACTGAAAACTGAAAACGTGAAAAATGGTCTACTTAATATGTGTGCGTAAAAGAAATTTGATCGGTTAAAAATTGTATCTGAAAATCTAATTTTTTCAAATTGCGTGGGTCAGGGGAGGAAATTGAAAAATCTAAAACAAACTCGTATAGCGCACAAACATAACAAATCTAAGTTCCAAATTTCGTTGCTCTAGCTCTTATTTTGCGCGCACTACTATACCCCCCGGGGCCAATAACGCCACTTTGCTAATGTATAACTTCCGAGATTTCTAATCAATCTTACCCAGATTCACAACAACGATCAAGAATGGTCTAATTATGATGTGTACCAAAAATAAATTTGATCGGTTGAAAATTCTGCTTAATAATCGTTTTTTTCGAATTGCGGTGGTCAGGGGAGGAAATTGAAAAATCCAAAGCAAACTCGTATAGCGTACGAACATAACAAATCTTTTATGACTGTTCTACCAGGGATGTAGACCCTTCTTTGTTTTAATTTATGATTAATTTGGTAAAAAAAAAAAAGAACGAAATTTTTTTCCAATTTTTGCACTGCACACTTTTTTAGGGTTGCCAAGCGAATCCGAACATTATTACTGATCACCATATACTTTTTAATCATTTGAAATGTTTCAGTGAACGTTTTCCCAAGTGTAAGACAAAATTTAATATTTGCTCTTTGTTCAAATTGCATTTAACGAGCGATGACCAAAAGCTGCTGTCACTTTATGATCGATAACTTACGATTTTTACGAAATATCAACAAGAGATCAAATTTTTTATTTCATATACCCACCTATAGGAGGGGCCACCAGAAACAGTTATATTTAAAAGGTCCTGTTTCGTTTGCGAAAGACCATGTATATATATTCCATATATATTTATATATATATACCATATTGATATACCTTATATATATACACTATATAGTTATACCATATATACATATAGCATATATATATGCCATATGTGCATACCATACCATAAAAAAAGCTTGGCAACTCTAAAAAAAGTGTGCAGTGAAAATATCTGAAAAAATAAATTTTCAACTCATATATACAACATAATAAAGACAAATCATATATAAAACATAAATAAGAAAGTCCACATTAGTAGCAAAGTAGTCATTTATGACTGAAGTAGTTTATATTTAAAGAGTGTATATAAAAAGTGTGAAAGTGTGTGTGCAAATTTGTTTAGTTTGTTTTCTGGTTGTCATCCTAACAGCTGCTGCAAACAGCTGTTTTAACTAAGAACAAGTAAGAAGTCTGTAGTCGAGTGTACCCGACTACGAGAAGCCCCTTTACCAACATATACAGCCATAAAATGGTCATACATACACACAGTTCTGCACGTACTTAGCCGCTGCGCGCACCTTTTAGTCCCCCACGCTCTATATCACGGTACTTAATGTTGTCTAACTTCCGTTTTTATTGTTCAATTTTAACGAAATTTACAACGTAGAAAACTGAAAACTGAAAACGTGAAAAATGGTCTACTTAATATGTGTGCGTAAAAGAAATTTGATCGGTTAAAAATTGTATCTGAAAATCGAATTTTTTCAAATTGCGTGGGTCAGGGGAGGAAATTGAAAAATCTAAAACAAACTCGTATAGCGCACAAACATAACAAATCTAAGTTCCAAATTTCGTTGCTCTAGCTCTTATTTTGCGCGCACTACTATAACACCCCGGTGCCCATAGCACCACTTTTGCTGATCTATAACTTCCGAGATTTTTATGATGTGTACCAAAAATAAATTTGATCGGTTGAAAATTCTGCTTAATAATCGATTTTTTCGAATTGCGGGGGTCAGGGGAGGAAATTGAAAAATCTAAAACAAACTCGTATAGCATACGAACATAATCAATCTAAGTTTCAAATTTCGTAGCTCTAGCTCTTATTTTGCGCGCACTACTATACCCCCCCGGGGCCAATAACGCCACTTTTGCTGATCTATAACTTCCGAGATTTTTGATTAATCTTACCCACATTCACAAAATCGATCAAGAATGGTCTAATTATGATGTGCACCAAAAATAAATTTGATCGGTTGAAAATTCTGCTTAATAATCGATTTTTTCGAATTGCGGTGGTCAGGGGAGGAAATTGAAAAATCCAAAGCAAACTCGTATAGCGTACGAACATAACAAATCTTTTATGACTGTTCTACCAGGGATGTAGACCCTTCTTTGTTTTAATTTATGATTAATTTGATAAAAAAAAAAAAGAACGAAATTTTTTTCCAATTTTTGCACTGCACACTTTTTTAGGGTTGCCAAGCGAATCCGAACATTATTACTGATCACCATATACTTTTTAATCATTTGAAAAGTTTCAGTGAACGTTTTCCCAAGTGTAAAACAAAATTTAATATTTGCTCTTTGTTCAAAATGCATTTAACGAGCGATGACCAAAAGCTGCTGTCACTTTATGATCGATAACTTACGATTACAAAATATCAACAAGAGATCAAATTTTTTATTTCATATACCCACCTATAGGAGGGGCCACCAGAAACAGTTATATTTAAAAGGTCCTGTTTCGTTTGCGAAAGACCATGTATATTTATTCCATATATATTTATATATATATACCATATTGATATACCTTATATATATATACCATATAGTTATACCATATATATATATAGCATATATATATGCCATATATATATACCATATCATAAAAAAAGCTTGGCAACTCTAAAAAAAGTGTGCAG
Source organism: Zygothrica quintamaculata (assembly GCA_037044455.1). Taxonomy (NCBI): domain Eukaryota; kingdom Metazoa; phylum Arthropoda; class Insecta; order Diptera; family Drosophilidae; genus Zygothrica; species Zygothrica quintamaculata. The sequence continues at coordinate 34,060 of JBAMBS010001997.1, forward strand.
TGAAAATATCTGAAAAAATAAATTTTCAACTCATATATACAACATAATAAAGACAAATCATATATAAAACATAAATAAGAAAGTCCACATTAGTAGCAAAGTAGTCATTTATGACTGAAGTAGTTTATATTTAAAGAGTGTATATAAAAAGTGTGAAAGTGTGTGTTATTGAACAAGTTATTTTACCCACAAATTGGGTGCTCCGCTGGCAGATTTGTTTACTTTATTTTCTGGTTGTCATCCTAACAGCTGCTGCAAACAGCTGTTTTAACTAAGAACAAGTAAGAAGTCTGTAGTCGAGTGTACCCGACTACGAGAGCCCCTTTGCCAACATATACAGCCATAAAATGGTCATACATACACACAGTTCTGCACGTACTTAGCCGCTGCGCGCACCTTTTAGTCCCCCACGCTCTATATCACGGTACTTAATGTTGTCTAACTTCCGTTTTTATTGTTCAATTTTAACGAAATTTACAACGTAGAAAACTGAAAACTGAAAACGTGAAAAATGGTCTACTTAATATAGCGTACGAACATAACAAATCTAAGTTCCAAATTTCGTTGCTCTAGCTCTTATTTTGCGCGCACTACTATAACGCCCCGGGGCCCATAACGCCACATTTGCTGATGTATAACTTCCGAAATTTTTAATCAATCTTAACCAGATTCACAACATGGATCAAGAGTAGTCCAATTATGATGTGTACCAAAAATAAATTTGATCGGTTGAAAATTCTGCTTAATAATCGATTTTTTCGAATTGCGGGGGTCAGGGGAGGAAATTGAAAAATCTAAAACAAACTCGTATAGCATACGAACATAACAAATCTAAGTTTCAAATTTCGTTGCTCTAGCTCTTATTTTGCGCGCACTACTATACCCCCCCGGGGCCCATAACGCCACTTTTGATGATCTATAACTTCCGAGATTTTTGATTAATCTTACCCAGATTCACAACAATCGATCAAGAGTGGTCTAATTATGATGTGCACCAAAAATAAATTTGATCGGTTGAAAATTCTGCTTAATAATCGTTTTTTTCGAATTGCGGTGGTCAGGGGAGGAAATTGAAAAATCCAAAGCAAACTCGTATAGCGTACGAACATAACAAATCTATTATGACTGTTCTGCCAGGGATGTCCCTTCTTTGTTTTAATTTATGATTAATTTGGTAAAAAAAAAAAAGAAAGAAATTTTTTTCCAATTTTTGCACTGCACACTTTTTTAGGGTTGCCAAGCGAATCCGAACATTATTACTGATCACCATATACTTTTTAATCATTTGAAATGTTTCAGTGAACGTTTTCCCAAGTGTAAAACAAAATTTAATATTTGCTCTTTGTTCAAAATGCATTTAACG
>JBAMBS010002006.1:0-10407 GCA_037044455.1 Zygothrica quintamaculata
TTCAATGGCAGATTGTTGTGGTACCATTCCACACGCATTGAAGGATCCGAGACGGGAATCAAGCGGCATTCAAAGTGAGCACGTTGATTCTCCTTTATTTCAATGTTCTTTAATGAGGTAGTGAAGACTGGCGCCTGTTTGGTGCTCTCATCGATCTCCTCGCGGCGGCTGTAACGTGAACGATCCTCCAGATAGTGAATTTGTTCGAGACCAGCTTCATTCTGGGTAACGGTGACAATTTGTTCACTGCTACGGCACTGCAGTTCCACTTGAGTCTCATCGGAGCCAATTAAGTTGACAGCGCGGCAAGTATAAACACCGGAATCCTCAGCAATTAGACCAATAATGTCCAAAGCTACATATCCAAAGTCATGAATGGGACGGAAGCGATGACCCACTGTGATAGGACGGCCGTTCTTGAACCATTCCACCTTCAGATTGGGATCGGTGACTGGCTCAATTTTGCATTCAAAGTGAGCATGAGCACCCTCACGGGTGTTGGGCAGGCTCTTGGGATGCGTGAGGAAACGTGGACGAATGTTGACCACCTCATCCACAAGCTCATTGCGACGATAGCGAGACGAATCCTCCAGATACTGAATCTTTTGCAGACCGGACTCATTCTGAGTTTCCAAAATCAAATCGTTTTTGGCTATTATGCGAACGGAGCAGGAGGTGACAGCTTCACCCAGTTGATTACGTGCCTGGCAGGTGTAAACACCCGAATCGATGGCATAGCAGCCCAGCAAGTCCAGCGCCACATAATCGAATTCATAGGCTGGACGGAAGCGATGACCAGTCTTTACTGGCTTGCCATTAACAAACCATTCGATGCGCATGCTAGGATCACCCACAGGCTGTAGACGGCACTCCAGATGGACATTGGTGCCCTCAATAGTTTCAATGTTGTGCAATGCACGAGTGAACTGTGGTGCCTGCATTATGGTTATATCCTCCTCATGATGGTGACGACGACGCGAATCCTCTAGCAACTGAATCTGCTCAAGGGATTGCTCATTCTGGGTTTCAGTCACCACATCGGTGCGATCAATGACACGCACACAGGCAGAGGTATGAGCAGAGCCCAAGTGATTGGTGGCACGCACAGTATATTCGCCCGAATCCGCAGCTGTGGCCTGGATAATGTCCAGAGCTACAAAACCGAAATCGTAGTAGGTGCGGAAACGTGAACCAACAGTCACTGGGCGACCGTTATGGAACCACTCAACGCGCATAGTAGGATCACCCATTGGTTCCAGACGGCATTCCAAATGTATGTTCTTGCCATCGTGTATGGGCTTGGGATCGGTCAGTGGCTGCACAAATACAGGCTTCGACTTGGAGATCTCTTCGATATCATACTGAGGCTCCACGAAGGGTTTGTTCTCCAGATTCTGGGTCTTCTCATAAAGGCCGCGGTGCATGCTAGATGTGTCGATGTTGGAACGAGCTATAAGACAAGGTATTAGGTAATTGATCATTATATATCCATGGATAACCAATCAATATGTCTACTTACTTTCCACTACCATCGTTGCTTGCAATTGAGCTTCACCTAGCTTATTTCTAGCCACAACAGTATAGACGCCCGCATCCTCGGCGCGCACCTGGGATATATCCAGGGCAACATAGCCAAAGTTGTAATACATTTGAATGCGATTGGCAGCAGTTATGGCACGTCCATTGTGATACCATTCAATCTGCATGCCCAGATCGCTCTGTGGCTCAACACGTGCCTCGAAGTGAGCACGCTGGCTCTCCAGGATTTTGGTAGTGCCTTTGAGTGGGCCCAGGAATCGTGGTGCTTGTGTCACATAGGTTTCCTCCTCCTCGCGGCGACCGTAACGCGATGAGTCCTCCAGATGCTGTATCTTTTGCAGACCACCTGGATGCTGCGAGTCGGATACAATCTCATTCTTGGAAATAACAGTCAATTGGGCAACTGTCGTATCCTGCCCCATAGCATTGTAGGCACGGCAAGTGTAAGTGCCGGCATCATAGATGGTTATCTGCTTGATGGTCAGCGCGACATAGCCAAAGTTATGATAGGTGGTGATACGTGAACTGGCCTCCAATGGCTGACCATCCTTGAGCCACTCGACGCGCATGGTTGAGTCACCAATGGGTTCCAGACGTGCCTCAAAATGCGCATGCGCGTGTTCGCGCAGATCTAATTGGTTTTGAATTGGTGTCTTGAATTGGGGCGGGGCAATGGACTCTGGTGCCTCCTGCTTGTAACGACGCTGCTGCGATTTGCGATAGTCTTCCAATTCTTCCACCTTCTCAATGTAACGTTGTTGTTCCGGTATACCCAGATCGGCAGTGACCTGGGATCGCGTATGCACGCGTATGGTGGACTGGCTGATGGCCTCACCAATGCGATTCACGGCGCGCACAGTATAATTGCCAGCATCTTCGGCACGTAGGTGCAGTATGTTAAGGGAGACATAGCCGAAGTTGAAAATGGCAGTAATGCGTGAACTGGCCGTAATTGGTAGACCATCCTTGTACCATTCAACACGCATGCTGGCATCATTCACTGGGGTTACTTGTGCCTCAAAGTGCACATTCTTACCCTCTTCGAATTCACCCAAATCGCGCAATGGACGTATGAATTGTGGAGCTTGATTCATCAACTCCTCAGAGCTTTCCTGGCGCTGATAGCGTGAGTAATCCTCGAGCTGGCTGATATATTGCATGCTGTTTGGATTCTGCGACGATTGTTCAATCGATGGTCGCTGTACCACTGATAGAATGGCACGGGACTCAGCCACTCCGCTGGCATTGCTAACACGGCACATGTATTCTCCAGAATCGTGACCCATGATGCTCAGCAAATCGAGAGCAATGAATCCAAACTTGAAGACAGATGTGGCACGAGCACCTGTTAATATATATATTAAAATTGTTATTATATAATATACTATTTGAATCGTGAATAATAGAAATATCTAGAAATATACTTACTGGCTGCCAGTGGACGACCGTTTAGGAACCATTCAACGACCATTGTGGGATCGCCAACAGGTTCAATGCGAGCTTCCATATGCACCCGACCACCTTCAGTTTGCTGCACGTTTTGCAGCGGTATTATGAACTGTGGTGGAGGATAAACGCGATCCTCCTCACCAGGACGCAAATGGGGCTTGGCGCGCTCAACATGGCGCAAATAGATTATTTCAGGACCAGGAATTGGCCTATAAATTGTACATGGAAAATTATATAACAATAGTATATAAAATAATTTATATAAGACTTACTCAGGCTCGATAACTTTCGTTGGTCTTGGGAGATTAAGACGCCTTTGTTCGTGACTTGGTTGATCTCTGGGAACTTCGACATAGAGTCTGGCACGGTTCGCTGTAGAACCGGCAATATTTTGTGCTGTACACTGATACCAGCCAGCATCGCTGACCTTCACATGCGGTATTTCCAGGCAAGTGGCTCCACCATCAATGCCCACAAAGCGTTCAGCAGTGGATGAGATTTGAACACCATCTTTTTGCCATGTAATGCGTGGTACTGGTGTACCAATGGCATTGGCGCTCATGCTAATGGGTTCACCCTCGCGCACAGTCATGGTGCTAAAGCGTTGAACAAATTGTGGTGCGACAACTTGCTCCTTTTCTAGCACATGCAGCTGTGCTTCGATGGCCACCTCACCAGCTTTGTTGCGGGCCAAGCATTGCACAGCACCGCCATCCAAACGGCTAACATTTGTAATCATAAGCGAATGGCTACCTGATTCATTGACCAGAATCTTGTGTGAAATATCATCGCGCACTTGATGGCCATTAATAAACCAGAAAACTTCCGGATAGGGATTACCAGTGACACGGCAATCAAAGCGTGTCATACGACCTTCAGTCACTTCGCGATCACTGAAAGCCTTCACAAAGGTTGGTGGCAAAGCCTTGCCAGCCTCCAGCTGTTCAGCCATCATATCTACTGGCTTTGGCTCATAGGCGGTCTCAGCTGCTGGTTCTACAGCTAATACAGCTGATGAGACGACACATCCCTGAAGATTTTCAGCTAATAGAGTATAATGGCCACCATCCTTAATATTGGCATTCTTAACGCGCAGTGTAGCCACACCACTTGAATAAGAGATCTCGTACTTTTGCGAGGCTACCAGACGTTGTCCATTATGGAACCAAGTTAGACGTGGCTTTGGATTGGATCCAACGCGGGCTGTGAAGACAGCATCAGAGCCCTCAATAAGCTTAGAACTTCTTGGTTTCTGCGATATTTGTGGTGCGTGCGCAGGACCCAGAGAACGATCTAACTCATGAGACAGCTGAGTATCTTGCTCATAGCCAGAGCGACGTGTTATTGCCTCCCTAAAGGAAACCTCACGCAAAAGTCTATACTCAAATGTATCCACACGGAATTCCTCCTCAATGGATGTATACGAATAACCATTCGAATAGATATTCTTCTCCAAATTTTGAATGGGCTGCAGTGTTGGCATAGGTGCTCCTTCCGGTTGTATATAAACACTACAGATTGCCTCACCGTATTGATTACGTGCTGTACACGTGTATTCACCTTCGTCTCCTGGCCCAATTTGATTGATCAACAGTGATACATCACCAGTGGCCTCATTATAGCTCATACGGAACTTTTGCGACTCGAGAAGTGGTGCGCCTTTTCGGGTCCATGTTACGAATGGCTTTGGATTGCCACGTAGTCTACCTTCAAATAGGGCATTGCCGCCTTGGGCAAAGCGAGCATTCTTAAAAATTTGCTCGAAAACAGGTGGTGAAATATCACCTTGGGCATACACGTGTGTCAGCGAAGGTGGTACATAGGTGTTTCCAATGCCGCCTTGATGTTGCACTATAAAAATCAATACAAAATTTTTCTATCAAATTTATCCTCAAAAAAAAAAACAAACAAAGCTAATAAATGATTGCAATAATATGAGCATTAATCAAAGCAAATTAATAAACAACTATGAATATTATACATATATATAAATATATATTTTTATACATATGTATATATTAATGTCTGTAAGTAATTAAATGATACATTTGTTATTTGTTTAGATTCAGCTTAAAGGCAACATCAATTTGAGCCTGAAAAATTTCAAACATGCAATTGTATATAAACAAATCAAAACTATATAGAAATAAATAAAAATAAGAGTTGAACATTTTAATAAAAAGTTAAAAATAAATAAATAAATAAATGTCAAATGTAAACAAAACATTCAGAAAATTCTAAAATATTTTCTAGTTTAAATTACATTTATAGAGAAGTTGGCACACGATTCAAGTACAACATTATAAATACTTTATAGGTATAAATATAAATATAAATTTATAAATAAAAATATATATATATAAAATATATATAAATATAAATATAACATATAAAATATATAAATAAATATATATATATTAAAATATATATAAATATATTTATAATTATATATATATATATAATAAATCCTTATCTATTTTCTTTTTGGCATACAAATCAACAGGTGATCGCAGGCAAAGCAACAGCAACAGCAACAGCTGTTTTTGCTATTTATCCCTCTCTCCATCTGTCTTTATCTATCTTTATCTTAAACTATGTTGCTTCTCCTTTAGCTTATATTATCTTATACACTATGCTCTCTTAGCTTTATGCGCAGACTCATTCAGTGCATACATATTATATATATATATATATCTTATACACTCCCAGCAATGGCACAAATGTAAACAAACTGCACAGTTTGACTCTTATACTGTTAAACTGTTATACTCTTATACATTTTGATTTTACTTGTTCGTATGTCAGTGCAGTGTACATTAATATTTGGCAAAAATATATGTAAAATTATTTATAAATAGGCACAAAATTTTGGCTGTGATTATCAATTAAGATTTTAATGATGAAATACAAGATGAAACATTTATTTATTATGTGTGTATGTCTATGTGTATGAGCACATACACATATAAACATATACATATATAAATGAATCATAAATTGAGCAAAGTAGACTATAAAAAATCAAACGATTTTCATGCACTCTACATGAAATATGAATTATCCTGCTGAGTTATATTTTATATATAATTATGTATATTTTAAAAATATTTCTAATTTTTTAAAGATCACTTAAAGGTTTCTTTAATTATTTAATTAATTTAGTATTTTTGCTTTGATAATTAATTCAAGCAAAATTTAATTTTTTTATACCATTTTCTTAATCTTTATTTTTGTTTTAGATTAAATTGTTTACTTGTATTATTATTGGATTATCTTCTAAAATATATTTATATTATTTTTGGATATGTTTTTTTGATTTTAAAAATGTATATTAAATATTATACAGATATATAGCATATATTTAAAAGAAGTTTGCTTTGAGTAGCTGCAACTCTTACTAGTAAATTGAAAAATAAATATATTCAGTGCTTTTTTTAAATATATTTTTAAATATTTATTCTACAGCTGATATTTAATAGTTTGTATATGGTTTGCCCTAAAGACTATTAAAAGTTTATGCTCAGCTTCTAACTGATAAAATACATATACATATATATATATATATATATATATATATATATAGACAGATAAGATTGAAGTTCATACTGCCAAAAAGTGATATGATTTAAACTGTGCGTGTTTGTTTACATAAACGACAGTTAAAAAAAAAATTAAAGTATTTATTTATATTTTTACATTTTCTTAATTCTTTCTATAATTGTAATTACTTCTACATTTATTAAATTTATTATTATTTATTATTATTATTGTATAAACGTCATGCAAGCAGCGCATATAAGGGAAACTTGCCTATGCATAAAAATTAAATAAAAAAGGATTAATGTAGGCAACTTTAATTTAACAGTATGAGCCAGGATAAGCCGTAGTAAAATGAAAAAATAATAAAATATATATTTGATGCAACATGCAAAAGGATTTAAATGTGAGGTTACAATGTGAAACAGCTATCGGAGGACAAGTCGCATGTAAGAGGCATTTATGCTTTAACAATGAATTTTCTCTATGAAATGGAATTTTAGTGACAAGAGCTTGGTACAGTGGAGATTCTAAATCCACGGTGTGAATTCCACTGGCCAAAGCAACTTGCAATAATCCTTTACCATAAGAGAGTGAATGTGTGACAGAGATGGCAAAGGCAGAAGCATAGGCATAGGCATAGGCATAGGCGTGGGCATAGGCGTGGGCATAGGCGTGGGCATAGGCGTGGGCATGGGTGTTGGGTATTGGGTATTGGGTGTGGCAAATGGCTGGCGGACGGACTGACCTCGTTGCTGAGTGGTGATTTGACTCCTCTGAACATGTTGTTCAGTGCGGCTAATCCTTTGCTGCTGATGCTGCTCTTGGGTTGAGTGCGAATACTCCTGGGTAGAGTATTGCTGCATCTGCTGTTGTTGTTGCTGCTGCATTTGCTGCTGCTGGTTCGGATTTTGTCGTTGCATTTTAAATCGTTATATATCACTATATATCATTGAAAATGACAACCAAATCGTTGCAGTTTTTAACTGCACTTTAAAAAATGAAACACCTCTCGATCACTTATATTTCTTTTCTTTTGATTTGCTTCTTCACTTTTTATAAATATATATATAAACTTTATGTATATATATATTTCTATTAATTTATATACTGATACTTTCGCTTCTTTACTGCTGAAATTCAATACAAGAACAATAAAAAAAAGACCAGGAAAAACAACTCATTTAAAAAAAAAAAAACAACCAACTTATTCACACACAAGAACAAGTATTTTCTTTTCGTTATGTTTTTCAGTTTGATCAACACATTAAAATTTTTCTCTTTTTTATTAGATATATATATATATATCTATATATTTCTTTGGCACATTTTTTGCTTGTTTATTAAGTATGTCTATATACTGAAGACCGTATTGCATATAGATTATGATATAAATACTATGAAAAAAAAAAGTATAAAAAAAAATAAAAATGAATTCTTTCTCTTCAAGAACAGCACCAATCATCCTGCTTTTTTATATAGTTATTTTTTCTCCTTTTCTTTGCTTTTCTTTAGGTTTTTTCTTTTCGGCTATTTTTAGTTGCTCAAATATATATATATATATATATATATATTTGTTTCACGACACACAAAGACACATGCAATATGTATAGGAGAATGTAGCAGAAGACCAGAAGATGTCTATAGAGAAGACATCGGATTGTCGTTGGTATCTTCTAAATTTTGAGGGTCTATTTTTAAATATATATATTTTTCCAATGCGAATACTCTAAAATGAGCGTATTTAAATGATTTCACAATGTACTTTAACTTTTGGATATAATTTTGTTCACTTAATGCAGGATATGCCAGGATAATGCATGAGAATTAATACAGAAAAGAAACATCAAAAAAAGCATAGAAAAAACATATGACACTTTCTGATATATTCTACTATATTATACTAATCCATGATAAAAGTTTCCAGACAGGATATAGTCAGTGTTCTAATGCTTATAATATATATATATATATATATATATAATATATAATCTATATGTATATATGTTAGTTATATTTCACTTGAGTTTACATTATCGCAGCTATTCTAGCCTGTAATCCTTTACTGAATCAGCCAGGATAATGCATTTAAGCGCACATACGTTATATATATAACCAAAAAAATTATAAAAAAAAATGATATACATATAAATATATGTATGTATGTATGTATATATATATATATATTAGAATATCTTTCGAATAGATCGCATATTTATATATATATGAACACCTATCGTGTGTATAAGCACGAATTCACAGTCCATTCGTTGAATTGGGTGCGGACCCCACGATCTGATACCGATTCGGTTTTTCTCTGTATGTGTGTGTGTGTGTGTGTATGTGACTCTGCGTGCCTGCGTGTGTGTGTGTGTGTGTGTGTATGCGTGTGCGGCCGAAGTAGCGCTCGTTTTACGAGTTGTATTATTTTTAGATATTTAGCGCACTGAAAAATTCTTTAAGAATTTTCAATGTGGTTACGAAACCAGAAAAAAAAATTTCCTTTTTTTTCATTAACATTTTTCATTAATTTTTCACAGAGTTTATAACACTTTAGACGAAAAGTTCTTTAGAGAGTTATTTTTCGATTTTTTTTTTGTTTTTTCTTTTAGCACTGATTCTTACGTTAATGCGATATCCTTGCGACGTTATGTTATTTATATATAGATATATATATAAATATATTTATATATTTATATACTGCGACTATTTTGTAAAAAAAAAACTCTATGCGAACTATATGGCTGAACACACAAATATATATATAGATATATATTGATTGGGATATATATATTTATATATATATATATATGTATATATATAGTTGTATATATATATATGTACCGTTAATATATATGTAATTCGTTATTTTAAAAAAAATTCTATTTTCAAACTGTTTCAAGTCATAATCCCCGAGACTGAAACCAAGACGTCGATCGTTTGTGAGGTGCGAGCGAAGAATGACAAAATATCTTTGAGAACGCGATCAAATAGCTGCAGCAGGCGCACGATACGAGAGACCATACGATTATCTTCTCTGTGTATGTGTGTGTGTGTGTGTGTGTGCGCACATATATACATATGCATATGTATATAAATATATATATATATATAGCAAGTAGTCTTCGCTCCACATGAGATATTTTTGCACTTTCAACATGCTGCCTGTTGATGTTGTTGTGGAAAATGGTAAGAGCAAGAGACAGAGAGAGAGAGAGAGAGAGAGAGAACAGTGCAGATGCGCTACACAACATGCTGTGTGTCTTATTGCCCTGCACAGACAACACGACTACAACTACAACAGCTGCTGTAAGCCTCCAGTATGATTCGTGTTTGATTCGTGATTCGTTTATGATTCGTGTCTAGCTCGTAAATCATTCAAGCAGCTGTGGCAGTTTAATAAATTGACTCGATAACCTGGATGCGAATTGCTTTTGCCTTAAAGTTTAAAACAGGCTCATCTGGTTCCATACTAAGGTATTACTAAGCTTTAAATAGCCTTTAAGCTGTGCTTTACTGCTACTTAATGCAGATTAATGTATATATATATATATATAAATATAGTATTAACTTTAGTTAGAAACTTAATTACAAAATATTTTATAGTACCGTCAAGTTTAAGTTTTCTTCTACAAGATTTTTGTGGAAAATCTTCTGCTGCTCAACCTCTCTCTCTCTCTCTCTCTTTCTCTGTGTGTGTGTGCTCTCTCTCTCTCTCTCTCGTACAGTCGTATAATCTTATAAGCAAGAGCAGTTTGTGTTGTTCGGAAAGTGTTCGGGTTTTGAGTAAGTTGGCTAAAAATATATAACGATTTTATTTTTGACACGTATTTTTCATTTCTTTCTTTTTGGTTTTTTCCTTTTTGCTCTTTGCAAAAGAAA